>CM034150.1:646973460-647108657 GCA_019776745.2 Taxus chinensis | reverse complement strand
AGAATCACAATCACAGAAGTGATAAGAAATTAGGCACATTCTCAAATTTTGATCATTCCAACATAACTTAGAAGAATATTCTAAAGCTAGAGTTGTAAAATTTTATTTCCAAAAATATTCATGCAAGATCAAATAATGGTCAAGATATTCAAACAATTTATCCTCTGAAGTGTTCTCACAGTGGTGAGACAAGATCTCTTAGAATAAGTTCCACAAATTTCAGAAATTGAGTTATTTAAAATTTTTACATAGCTCAAACAAGATTACTAACAGTTTCGACTTCATCTCAGGCTCATGCAGAAGGATTAAAGCATAACCCAACAAATCAAATCAAAAAATTGAAAGTGCAAATCACACTTTTTCTCATACAAGTGGAGTCAAAAAAGCATTCACATTAAACAACACAAAAATCACGTGAAGAGATTATCTAATCAACCATGCAAAAACCATATTATTCCCAAGAGAAGAGCTCTCTTAATGAATCATTTAAGTAAAAATAAAACAACTTAATGGGTAGAGCCTATCATGCCTGATAGTGCTTCTCCTTCACTAATTTGTATAATATTTCCAAGTAGAACTTCAATAGCTTCTTCCTCTCCATGAAATGTCAACCAAACCTTCAACACTTCCCCTTTATTTTTATAGTTTTCATAGTTCCTGTTAATATTTTTATGCAATGCAAAAATAACAGTCACGCAAAAATCAAACTAGAGGTTAAAAGAGCAGAAACAACCTCGTGCAGAACTTAGGCTCGAAAATGAACCAAAAGATCAAAACAACCAAAAACCCCTCGTGCACCTTCCTAGGTAGTTTTTGTTGAGTTCAAAACAATTAAATGCAAAGGATTGTCAGTTCCCTCCAATTTCTACACCACCACCATCTCCATGTTTATAAATTACTAAATTTAAATTTTTGCATGTAACTAAACTTGACGGAAGTGCCAACTCATCCTTCCCTATATTTTCTCATGCCCATGCCAAAGTTGGCAACACCAAAGGATAAGAATTCTTTAACTCACAATAAATGTCTAGAAAATGATGCCACCAACCAACCTAATTACCATGTCCTCCCCTAGGCCCCGTTAGGTTTATCCATTCCCTTAGTTTAGGTTAACATTAATTTAGGAAATTAACATAGGTCTATAGGTAGGTCCTTAGTTTTTATTCATAACATCCTAATTAAAAAAAGATTTGCAAAGACATAGGTTAGACTTAGCTTTAGGCTAAAGTCACTTAACATTAAGAAATAGTTAAAATAGGTTCCTAATCAAAAGCAAGCATTCCATTCTATTAACAAAAGAAGAACCATCCATATCATCAAAATTCAAATATACAACAGGATTTGAAGACTTCATTCTTTCCTTAGCATAGTCAGAATCTAGAGATCACCTAATCTATTTGACTTGGTCATTATGACCAAAAAATTCATGAATTGAAAGCATACATTGGATTCAATGAAATTAATCCAAGGTAATGTCGTTATTGAAAGATGAATTTATGAAAATAGAAACCAAATTTACCGATTCAAAGTAGTGAATCAATTCTGCATAAAGGAGGTGGATCGCTCCAATTAAATTAAGAAAATGCACATCAGAATGTACCCTGTTCAACAAATGAATTATTTTCTACTGCAAAAATGATTTCCAAAGTCATAAGAGTACACTGTCTTTAGAAAAAATCATCTGTCAACGTTTGCACCTTCTATAGTATAAGTCATTATAGGTTCCAGTCATGCTAGAGGCATTACATGGAAAGATATAAAGTGTAGACACATAAATAGAGAGATATACAAGTATAGTGTGAAAAGGGGAGTAGATAAGGATAAGGAGAGTAATGAAGTGGTACATAAATATTAGAAAATGCTAAGGGTTTGGAGTTCATAGTGCTAGGGTTTTATAGTGGCTTAGTGATAGATGGTTGTAAGGAATAGCATTAAGCATATGTATGGGTATTGGGATCTATAAAAAGGACTATAATGGGAAAAAAGCATAGTTAGGATATTTGATCACATAGGTTTGCATGAGTCGAGTCTCAATCATTTGATGTATATAGTCTAAGATGCCCCTTTTGAATGCAATATGGCTACCAGAACTTTGTTAAAATCAATATACATGGATCTATTTTATACAACTTGCTTAAGGTGTAAACCCTCATGTTATTTGGTTGATCATGACTCAAATATGGTTTCTTGTACTTCTTATAATGTTATTTATCTTTTTTTGATGCATTAATGTGTAGATATGTTAGTTACGTCTTCTACCTTTGAAATTAGATGAATGTACTTTTTGTTTTTGCAAATAATTCTCAATTAGTGGCAAAAAATATCTTGCAAATATCACATAAAGGAGGGGATTTTGCGCCACCGCGCATGCTTTGGGTGAGTGCCCAGCATATGCTGGATGATATGCCGATGTGCTTGGGGTTAGAAAGAAGTATTGAGGGTAAAATAATGACTACATCAACTTGCTATTTAGGATTAGTTTTTATCCTAAATATAAACCCCTATGATTTTTCTACCCATACCTATCTTCTAAATACTCAATCTTTCATCCCCAAACAACCTAATCCCAACACCTAAGCTTTAAATCTCTTTTTCCCTCCTTAAAAACATGAAATCCCCTACCTAAAGCACAAAATCCACCTGATTGGGGAAATTTTTTCTCATGGTTGTAAATGACCCAGCCCAGTCACTGTTGACCCTATAAAACTAAGTTAAATTTTTCCATAATCAATCAAAAATCATCATATGTATGAAAATTTTGGATCTTTCTAGTGACTTGTGAATTGAATCTCGTGTCTAATAATTCCTACAATAGTTACAGATCTCCTAGACCTCTTTGGAATGTTCTTGGATCACTCATGATTATCCTTTGTGAGATTACAATTATATTTATGTTCCTTTATTAATATTTTATCATATTATCATTGTTTTCCTTGTATCTAATATTTTATAGGAGCAAGGTCATCTTCAGATACATTCAAAAGATTTTTCATCAACCTTATTTTTTAGCTTCTATACTTGTAGGTCATCCTTTTAACCTTAGCCTTTTCTAACTCTACTACAGTCACCATTGACCCACCCTAGTCATCATTAACTAGGGTCGTGATTCCAAATTTTCTCTTTCCAATCTCTACTTTTTTCCATTTCTCTAGTTTCCTCTCCCTTAGATCCATTCTATATATTAACTCTAGCATACACAAGTCTCTTCCATTACTAGGTTGTATCTAGTCCTTTGCATGTCTACATATTTATCTTACTTTCTGTATACACCCTCTCAGGTTGTTGTCAAATTGCCTCTATACAGTCTAGGTTACCATCGACCTAGACCAAGTAACATCTAATTTAAAATTCTTTAAATTAAATCATCTTCTAGAGAAGATCTTAATTATTCTCAGATTCAGTAGTACTTTTATTTCTGCATGTTATCTTTTATTCATCTTTTACTTCACTCTTTCTAAACAAATGGGTGTTGAAATCCACGAAAGGGAAGGTCACACTTCTTGGATATGACATTGTTCATGAAACCCCCGTATATCTCATCTAAAAAATCCCATTTATAGTTTGTCTTATTTACAGGTCATTAGCTCCAGTGAGGATTAACTACTTGGCACCCCGTTCATCCACTTACATCATGCTTATGAGGTACTATAAACCCTTCATGTTTTGAGTTGTGTAATTTCTTTAGTAGCTAACTCATTAAATTGAATTGAATGATAAATTACATCAACAAGGATTACAAGCCTTGAAGTTTTCATTATGGGTCCCTAAAAGCACCCTTCCTTATGAAACAAATTTACAATAAACCTATCCACCTATCAATACCTTTAAAGGTATATCCCTCGGGTTGGGAGCTCCTAAAATTAATTAAATTCTATAGTAAGGAGAACCCATAAAAACACATTAGGTCCTTTTTTCATACATGTTATCTAATTTCCCACGTCCAAGATATCATCTTGAGGACTTTCCCATGTCTTTGGTAGGATCCGCCCTTGACTAGTACAAAAACATCCCATAATACTCTCTTTTCTCTTTCACACAACTCATGCAGTTATTCTTAGATAATTTATTCATAAAAATTTCTTGCAAGATCTCCATCATTGTTCTCTATGTTATTAAATAATTATAAGATGAATCTGTTGTATATTTCATCACAAGATGGTGGGGAATTATCAATCAATTATCCTTCTATCTTCCACAAATTGAGTTGGTGAAGTTATTTTCTCAATCCTGTGCTAAGCACATATCATCAACCCTCCAGATCCATTCCTTTAAATTTTTTGACAAAGCCTTTACCATGGACCAAAAACTAGAGATTCATACTCTCAAATATGGTAAGGTTAAAATCAGGTTTAAGAACTGAAACTTAAGTCTTTATTTACACCTTCTTCTAGCAACAATAAATATAAAGGTTAGGAAATTGTGGTCATTGTAAAAAGCCACGTAAAAAGGTCATTTGGAATATGAATGAACCTGACCTCAATGTAATTTACACACCTATTTGTAATTCTTATAGTGTGGTCTTTGACAAACTTCTAGTCATGTACATAATTTAAATTTCATGTTATCCACCGTGTTGATGTATCTACATCTAATCCATCATGGTATTGAGATAATTATTATTGTAAGTATGAGGGAATGAAATAAAAAATGTGTCATTCATTTAGAAACATTCTTCAAGATCTCACTGACCTAGGTGAACTGCAACTAAACAATTTGAATCCTCCTAATCAAAACTTGGATGTTTGTAAACAACATTTTCCAAATCATCCCTTTCCTACCATTCAACCCCAATCCAAGATCGTTAATTCTCACCATACTAATAATAACATAAAAAAATTCCCTCTTACACCATCAACACCTAGTGTTTCTACCATAGATACACTAGTCAAATCATCTGACTCCACTAGTCTGGTCACTACTAAGATCAAGAGTTCTCCTACACCTATCACATCCTCTTCAGATCTAACCATTATCTCTTCAAAATCCTCATAAACAAAACATGTCATAGAAATCTTAAAAATATCTTTTGAAGACCATGTCAATCAACATCACATCAAGGATCTCAATAATCCTACTACCTAATCCGGAAATCATTCATCCATAAAAATAGAAACTATACCACAAATTCGTCAGACAACCTTATCATGAAATAAGAAGCCCTTACCTTTTATCTTAGGGCATCATCCCTCATCTAAATTCATGATTATCATTACATAATATATTATTTTTTCCTTAGCTGACACCTAAACATGTCACAAAAAACAAAACCCCCCTTATTTCAAACCTCTAAATAATCAAACAATGTACAGTTCCCTTCACCCTCACCTTCATCCCAGACAACTACAACATGATACTATACTAGAATGCTAAAAAATATTATCCACACATATCTCATAACATTACCCCTATTAACTCATCTAATTCTATATGGTGGAATCCCTCTTGGTATAATTACAAAGAGTTCTACACAAACCATTGAAGATCAGGAAACTCCACCAAGGAATGCAAATCCCTCCATGTAACAATTTGAATCCTTGTTAGAAAAGTAATTATTCCCATAGATCAAATCAAACCAACTCATTAAACCTTAAAATGTGCTATGTTTGAGCCATCACCCAATACCACATCCACATCTAAAAAAGTATAGATTCCACCAGTAAGACCCCACTCCATCATATAGACGTCACTTTCATAACCACAAGAGCATGTGCCAAAGACTCAAATGTTTGAGATAAACATATGCCCAAAGTCTCTATCTCCATTTATCTCCCTAAATAACCTAACCTATCATCTTTTAAATCCAAGGTGTCCATCCTCGCTGCTCCATATACCCAATCTACCACATCTATACAAAACAACATCTTTAAACAACTTCACCAAAATCTTGTGAATACGTCTCTCTATGAACTTGTTCAAAACTTCTCCATAGCACTAAAAAGCAATGATTGAGGATCTCCAAATACATATTAGTGGTATCAGATGACCCTTAACCATTTTCCATCCTTTTCTCCACCCTTAAAATGTTTTCCATTATCGCCTTTGATGATTCATAAATCCCATCTTTGCATCTTGAAGACCATGATTTTCCAATCTTCGTCACCCGCTCAAATCAACAATAGCCTCATCAAGCGAGTTATGATTGAAAATTTCACCATTCTTAACATCATATCCTCTCATGCTTTCAAAAATATTCACATACCTCACACCATCATCACCCAATGACCTACCATGTTATGCACCTTCAACAACATAGTTTCCCCTACATTAGGCACAACAATTTCACCCATTAAGGTAGGCATTAAAATCCTTCATGAGCTCTTATATCTTGTTGAAGGAGAGTTATAGTATAACATGTTGTTAGGATGATCTTGGATACACAGCATGTTTTGTATCCCATCAAACATTATATCATTATCTTAAGTATGGATATGAACGTAAAATCTTTATTGTCCCCTTTGAACTATTAATTTGGTCTAATATTTTCACAACAAAATATAATAATAATAACTATATTCTCAATATATTATTTGTCAGGATATCTCATGAAATACATTAGGCTATTAAATAACCATCATAAAAGCTAAAAAACCTCCTAGAAAATAGGAAGGTGTTACAACAATTAACCTGTAATGTTATTCACGGGTATAAAAAACTCTATGAATAATATATTGTTATCTACAACAATATAATAATTATACCTCTCATGCTTTCATATCCTCTCATGCTTTCAAAAATATTCACATACCTCACACCATAATCACCCAATGACCTACCATGTTATTCACCTTCAACAACATAGTTTCCCCTACATTAGGCACAATAATTTCACCCATTAAGGTAGGCATTAAAATCCTTCATGAGCTCTTATATCTTGTAGAAGGAGAGTTCTAGTATAACATGTTGTTGGGATGATCTTGGATACACAACATGTTTTGTATCCCATCAACATTATATCGTTATCTTAAGTATGGACATGAACATAAAATCTTTATTATCCCCTTTGAACTATTAATTTGGTTTAATATTTGCACAACAAAATATAATAATAATAATTATATTCTCAATATATTATTTGTTAGGATATCTCTTAAAATACATTAGGCTATTAAATAGCCATCATAAAAGCTAAACAACCTCCTAGAAAATAGGAAGGTATTACAGCAATTAACTTGTAATGTTATTCACAGGTATAAAAAAACTCTATGAGTAATATATTGTTATCTACAACAATATAATAATTATACTAACAAAATATATTACCGTATTTACTCACAGTAACAGTAAATAATAATTTAATGTGAAAATTAATATTAATTTCTTAACATTCCCCCCCTTAATGTTTACATGGTATTAAAATAATTTTCACACTTCCTCTACATCCTTCTGCTCGTGCTTTCTCATGATCTTGGAACACTCTCAAACTGAACGTAGAATAAGGAGCATATCAACTTCTTATCGACCATACATTTTTGGGAACACATCTGACTGATGAGGATGGGAACACGCTTAGGAATAATCTTCTTATCCACCAGTCACTCTAAGAAAAAAATCTGACCTAACAGTGTTGGAACTCAAGAAGGAACACATCAAAGTAGCCTTCAACAGTTTTCAGGAGGCTAACCACAAACCTAGGTACAAACTTGAACACATCTGACTATTCTACCTCATCAAGACTTATGATGTTGCTTTTCACTGTATGATTTTTTTGTCGCTATGTTTTTTTTTTTTTTTTTTTGCATTTAGGATTTTATGTAGGAATAATCACAAACACAACTAAAAAAATAGAAATAGAAAATTGGATCATGTTGATGATATTCCCCCCTTAATGCGAAATTTCCACTTATTGAAAACTGCAAACTGAAAAACAAGTAGTCACACCACAAAAATTCCACCACATCTTTGTGTGGCCCCGTCGTTGGTGACTGATGAGAGGTCACTAATTGACCTCCATCCTCCATTAAAAATTATCTAAAAGAGAAAATCTTCATCACTTTTATTTTCTGTATAAGCAGTATTTCCTTCCTCTTCATTTTCTCCTTCGTCGTGAGTAGCCATGGCGTTATCTTGTAGTTTCCCATAAAGTAAGTCTTGTTCTCTTCTCTTTCAATTTGAGGACAAGTGACCAAATTGTCTATAGTAATAATAGATGAGCTACTTCTTTGAATCTTTATAAGATGATCCAGGTCTGAAAGAAGATTTATATCTTCTTTTATCTTATTTCTTACCATACAAGGCTTTTTTCTCTGGTTTCGTAAACATGATTATATTTTCTTCATCGAGAAAAGAAGAAATACTTTCTTTTAAACTTGGATTTATTTTACTCAATGTAAATACCATGTTAGAATAACATGGAGGCATGTTATTGAGTAATAATGCTTTAACATCGTCATGAGGAACATATACACTTATTGTCACTAGTTGAATGAAAATAGAATGAAACTTACTAATATGTTCCACCATGTCATCTCCTTCTTCCATATTGAGTCTGAAAAATCTCTGCTTTAAATATATTGTTGCACTTCCAGCTTGTGATCCAAACAATTTGTTCAATGTCTCCCAAATTGTGTGAGAGGAATTTTTTAAATCTATATGATGCAAATAAGAATTTGATAAACCCAATCTAATAATCGTTATATCCTTTTGATCTCTACTTGCCCATTTTACTGCTTCATCTGCATTTGTCAGTTTCTTTTTTTTTGGATCAACAATATCCCAACAGTCTTTGTTACTTAGGAATAAATGAGTTCATACTTGCCAGGTATGAAAATATTTACCTTCAAATTTTTCAATGTGACTTAACTTATCCATTATGAAGCTTCACAAATTTAAAAAAATCAGTGTTAGATGAAACCAGAAATGCACCTTTTTACAAACAAATAGACAATAATGACTATTGACAACAAATAAAATGATATGTGTGAAAGGATAGATGATTAGATTTTAAAATAACACTTTATTTACATGGATTTACTACAAAATAAATGATTATGTGACTAAAAATAATTTTACTAAGACTTTGAACAAGAAAACGACTACACTAATGAATGACATGCACATGAGTGTACACATTTACGATGACTCTAAACATAATTGTAAATTGTAGTGACTTTAGGAAGACTAACAATGAATTAAAAATGGACAAAATAAACTTGAATTTACCTTAACTTTACAAATCATTAGTTGATCGGCACAGTTTTGGACACAACAATGTATCATGCCATGTATGTAACATGTTTGAAGAATGAGCCACGTGGTCACATGCATGTGAAGAGAATCTCATTAGTGCAACTTGACATAAAATCAATACTCAAAGTTGTTCCAGATCAAAATTCACTTGTAAAATTAAAATACACAGTAGACCAGTGTTTTGAGACAAATTTGTAATTACACAAGGGAATAATAATTTGACATGCAAGGTGATGTGTCGATTGAATGATTAACTAGTCTGTTAAAAAATGAAGAAAAATCCCGATGCATTTCCCACCAATCTGAAGACTACGCAACTCACTCCCTATGCCCAAAACATATGGGAGACCCCAAAAACAACCTATGTATGAACCAAATGTCACATATATCATTCCCTTTTTTCCTCCTTGAATGATAACCAAACTCATTTACGAAGGGATTGATCATCCTCCCTCACACTATGAAAATCAATATCATGCTAAACCTTTCATATCCAATTTCTTGTTCCTATACAACTTATCATTTGCACAAATGTATCTTCATCTCTACGCCTAGAAATATTTTGGTTTGGGACATTATGAATAAGGCATAGATGACTTGGTCTTTGACCAGTCTTGAAAGCCTCATGACAAATTCAGACTAGGATTTAACAAACCCCCCTTAGACACTTTCATAACCACCACACCCGAATCCATATCAGAGATAGATCCATCCTCTTCATCTTCACATGAAAAATCTACAACACAAATGAAACCATATTTGTTCCTCCTATTTTTTTTCAATCAATACGATCACCTTGAGACCAATCATTTATCAAACTAATGATGGCACTAAGACCCTTCCACTAATATTACATGAATTTGTAGAGGAATACTCCCCTACCATCAACGTTATTCAATTCAACGATGATGAATCCATCCTATCCTACATGATAGTTGAGGTAAATTATCTTCAAAAAAATCTCCCACCTAACACATCTACACTCAAATAATCCACTATCGACATCAACATAGGAACTTCACAACAACCTCACATAGTTAAAGTTATAAAATATTTAAATTCAAAAGAATTAAAGTACTTCACCACCTTTCTTTCTAATCACGGTCAATCCTTCACATGGTCTTACAATGACATGCTAGGAATTTACCCTAACATCATTGTTCACAATATTGTCACAATTCCTAACACAAATCTTCTCAAGAAAAAATTACATAGGATGCATACTCGTGTAACCCTTCTCATAAAATAAGAGTTACAACATCTTCTATCTACTAATTTCATCTTACCCATTGACTACCCATATTGGTTTTCTAATATTGTACCTATAAACAAATCCTCTATAAATTTTGTATCTTCACAGACTTATGAGATCTCAATCTCGCTTGTCCAAAAGACAACTTTCCTCTTCCTAATATCGATCATCTTAATGATATCATGGTAGGCCATGAAATGTTATCCCTTATGAATGGTTTTTCTGGGTATAATCATATCCTCATCACACCAAAGGACCAACATAAGATATCTTTCATTAACCTCTGGGGGACCTTTTGTTATAGATTCATGCCCTTTGGTCTAAAAAAATGAATGGGCCAATTATCAACATGTTATGACTTATATCTTCCATTACTTCATCCATAAAACCATATAAAACTACGTTGATGATCTCTAGGGTAAATCCAAATTTCATAGGGATCATCTCGTCATCCTCAATGTCATCGTTTCCCACCTTATTCAATACTTAATCTTCCTTAACCCAACTAAATGTGTATTTGGCATTCTTGTCAGAAATATTTTAGGGTTTATCGTATCTATCAAAGGCATTGAAAGTAGACCCTAAAAAAATCAAATCCATCATTAATATGCCTCCTCTTTCCAATATCAAACAACTTCATAGTCTCCAATGTAGAATCCAATCAATCTGCCACTTTATTTCTCATATTTTTTACCATTGTCAGCATTTTCATCATCTCCTCTAAAAGGATGTCCATTTCAAGTGGGATGACAACTATCAAAATAATTTTGAAGAACTCAAAAAATATATCCTATAACCATCTTTTCTCATACCTTGACACAAGGGGAGACTTATTATCGATATAGATCAAGATGAGCATGGTAGAGAGTAGGTCATCTATTACATAAATTTTACCCTTCACAACTACAAAAATAATTACAATGAAGTAGATAATTTAGGTTGTGCCTTGTAATTAACAACTTCTAAGCTTTTTCATTATATCCTTAGTAATAAGAATAATTTTTTCACCATCTTTAATCCTCTCAAATCTATACATTCCATACCATATTACAATGATCATAACACCCAATGGCTCATATTTATGAATACGTTTGACATAAAATTCATATCGTATAAATATATCAAGGGTTAAACCATCGCTAACCAACTTGCAGAATCTCCCCTCCCTAATAATCAACCACATCATAAGCAATTTCCCGATGAGTCTATCACCATTATTGATCAAGAAGAAACTCTCGTTAAAATAAAAAATATTCTTTTATGGTTCTAAGTGTTGGCAAAGGGAGGAGCCAGTATCATCATCATACCTCCCTGGGAGACTCCTATTCCTATATATTTTAAATTCAATTTTAAGTGCACCAACAACATGGTCGAGTATGGAGCCCTCATTTTGGGTCTCCAAACCTTTGTCATGCTTGGTGTTCAAATCCTTAAAATCTATGGGGAATCCCATATTTTCATTAATCTAATTAAGGGAGCTTACCAATGTAAGAATGAAATTTTACAAAAATACAAAAACATCTTAAATTTCCTCTTATAAGCCTTCAACTAGTAAACAATCTAAATAGTTCCCCGAATTCAAAGACACCATGGATTTTCTCATATCACTTATCCCCTTATCTACTAAAGATTCAAAGTTTTTCATTTCTGGGCATGGTCTCGACCAACCATATCATACAAAATAATTCCCTTTTTTCCATCTTATCGAAAAAAATCAATTGGATCTCTGGTACAGTCAATTCTATGACTATCTTTCTCAATCTAAAATCCCATCCAACCTATCTAAGAAGGCTTAAAGGTATTTTCTATGACGTGCTAAATGATATGTCATCATAGGAGACATCCTCTAAAAATGTGGGTTTGATGGCCTTCTACTTCGATGCCTCAAATCTTATGAATCCACCAAAGTTATCCAAGAAGTCCACAATGGCATATGGGGGGTGGCCACTTCAGTGGTTTGGCTATTACTAAACGTGACCTATGAATGGGCTATTATTCACCTACCTTTAATCAATATTATTGTAAGTATGTCAACAAAAGTCCAACCTCACTCATATCCCAAGTCAGACTTTACAACCCTCTTAGGATTTATGGTCTTTTTCATAATGGGGAGTTGACCTCATTGGCCTCATTAACCCTCATTCATCACAACAACATCATTATATCATCACCGCTACTAAATACTTCATAAAATGGGTAGAATATATTCCCTTCATATCCACTAAATCTGATAAGATTTCTAACTTCATCCACCCTCACATTTGTCACTTTAGAATTCCTCACAAAATTATCACAGATAATGGAACATATTTCAAAAATAAAAAATATTCAAAAACTTTACGACACCTTCAACATCAATCTTAGATTTTCATATCCTTACTATCCCCAAGAAAATATTCAAGTAGAATCCTCTGAAAAAAAACTCAACCAAATCCTCATCAAAATAGCTCATCAAGCTAGTAAGAACTGACATCTCAATATTTTTTTCCCTTTAGGCCTATTGGACTAGTATCTAGACCCCTATAGGCACTAATCCATTTTATTTATTCTATAGCTCTGAGGATTTCCTCCCTCTTGAATTCCAAATTCCATCCCTTTTCATGTCCCTCATAAATTTCATCTCTGATGAGGATTATCATCAAGAGCTATTAGCACAACTTGAATTGTTAGATGAACGCCACCTAACAACTCTTGAACATCATAATATCTATCAAGAACACATCAAAAGACCATATAATAAACATGTATATGAACATGGCTTCAATATCTGGTGATATTTTTACTCAAAGAGAATCAAAATTCACTACTCTCAAAAAGAGTTAGCATGGGAAGTTTGCTCCAAACTAGATTGGTCCATATATCACTACTCATAAATAAGGGTCTAAAGCTTATCGATTAGCCTCCCTCAATGGTAAAACTAAAAAATAACCCCTAAATTCATTTCACTTATGGCCTTTCTATTGTTAACATATCTACTTTCATGACATTATTCATATCAAACATCTCATTCCATCACCAACCCATCATCCACTATTTAATGATTTGGAATTATATGGTCTCCCATTAGTATCCAATATTTACAACCTTCAATATGAGCACCACATCTCTTCTCATCACATTTTCCACATGGAAATGTTTCTCCTTAGAAGTAGGATCCCCACTATCATTACTTCCATCTTCGCCTTATTTTACCAATAGAAAACATGCTAAGAGGTATATATGTGTAGTTTTTACACACATCTTTTTCCCTCCCCAAATGGTCTACTAGGATCACCATCAACTTAAAAAAAGAAAAAAAATATGAATGGATAAATATTATTAAAAATACACACTAATTACTTGAAGGATAGCTATTAATCATTACCAGAAAATAACAAACTAATCCCTTGAAGGACAACTGTTAATCATATTCAAAATATAGTCATCTAAAATCAAAAAATTCAAAACCACTCCCTTAAAGGATGGCTACCCAATATTATAATGGTTACAAAAGGCTTCCCTCTCAGTAAACCTTCATATCAAAATTCAAAATAATCAAAAGTATCCTAGGAAATATTTTTGCATCAATCATCTTTCTCATCAAAAATTAAACTTCTCGTATTGAATGGTTTGTATAAATAAAACTAGTGCACAATCCTATAAACCATCAAAATAGAACCCACTACCCCATGCCAACTGCATATGAACCCTTCCCATGTTGTAAAAATGTATATAATTTCATTTCATATATCCATTATTCTGCATGTGGCTAACTACTGTTAGTTATATCTTAACATTTGTTACAAGGACTCAAGTGCATTGTCGTACATATTAAATTTACCATTAGATTATATATATATATATATACACATACATACAGATACATATATATATATACATACATACATATATATATATATTATACATACATATATATATATATATATATATATATATATATATATATATTATCAAATCCAGTTAAACATAAAACACCTTACATGAACTCTAGATGATTTTAAAGTGCATTAAAACATACAAATATCACTATATTTAAGTCACATCACAGCTACATCAAACATCATATCAATACGTCTAATCTATCCAAACATCTCAAAATCTCATTACAAACTCATATATAACATCAAATCAAAATCAATCACAATACATGAATTCAAAATCGTAATCATATATATATTTATGAGTCCTATACAAAAATTTCCAACTATGCGATAAATTGAAAATCAAATAGTCTATCACCACCACCACCTTGGCCCCCCTCTGGTCCTCCATCATGTCTCAGATCTCTCTAACCAATACTTCTTAGGTGTCATTATAAGTTTATCTATACTCACTCTCTCTATACTCCATATAGCGAGGTGCATCTAGGATGTGCTCTATCACTAGGCACTCATAGTATCGAATCTCATCTCCCAACGCACAATACTACTCTACAGTCACAAAACCTCAAGGTTTCATCTTATCTCCACCTACTACAGGCATTATAGATTTCCCCACATCCTTATTTTCTCCTTGTGCTCCACTCCTTGAGGCCTCTAATGTAGTTTATGTCTCCCCATACTTTTCCTGCATCACATCTTATTGTTGGTGATATAAATCTCTTTGTTGTTGCAAAGTATCACACTCTAAGTGTGTCTGATATCACTCCTATCACAGAACATCCCTCTCCTGGTGATATTTATCACACTCTACTATCAACTGGCATCTCTAACCATAAAGAATCAAAATACACATAATCTAGCCAAATCCTTATCACCCTCCTCCTCTACCGCCCCACCTCTCCACCTTCACCCCACTTTATCTCCTCAAGTCACCCATTGTTGTTTGCGCCAATCACTAAAACCCTCTATAACTCCAACATTATTAACATATACACCCTTAGGCTCCCCCTCCTCCTCTTGTTTTTCCTCATCCACCATTGGCATTAATAGGTCCCTCTAAAAGTCATTGTGTTGATAGAGAATCATATCACCAGGTATCTACTGAGGTAAACCAAACTTCCTCCACACTCCAAGGAACTGTACAACCTCAATCATATCTACTCTCTTCCCCCTAATATAATGCACCCATCTAAAACCAACCAAATCCACATACATACCTAGTCATGCAGGAAATCTAACATATGGCCTCAAAATAACATCATCCAATGATAACCCACTGAAACACTCAACATAATATGCCTCATCCCATTCCATCATGCCATATTTCATCTAATCAAACATCCATCACATGAAATGTAGTACATACTTTGCTATGTTCCCCACTCTCCAAGGTTAGCCTGGTGGCCTCAACACATTAATGTCCTCGTAGGCCCAATAGTGTAGCAATAACCCCACATCCAAAAACAATCTCCTCCCTATAACATACATCCATAGCTCATAGTATACCTGAGATAGAAAATAATAACCTACATCGATCATACGACCTATGTGGTGCTCCATGATCCCAGCTATGACACCCGCTAGTGTCCCTGAAAACCTACTTCCTTCTGAGTCTAACAATGTATAACAATAAATAGTTAATATCACCATCGACATAATTTGGTTCCTTGGCACATCTATATCATAATAAATCTCAAGGTGAAATCCCCCTATAGTATATCTGATGTCTAGAGAACCATCTCCCTATAATCTCCTCATAGTATCTATTATCCATTTTTACCCCTAGTAAAAATGGACAACGGTGGAAAAGTGGGCTCAGGTAGTTGATAAGGCTTTGGGGTGATACTATATAAAATCAGGTATTTCCCATGTTTTGGAAGCATTTTATAGCGATTTTGGGGACTTGGGGATGTTCAGTTAATTTTTTCCTCTTCTAGATTTTCATACTTAGTCAAATATTGAAAACATTGGATACATTGGGGAAACGTTGTTCTTGGGACTCTTCAATTACATTTTTTCTAACTACCTATTCTTAAAAAATTCCAAGGAGTTAGAAAAATTTGGAGAAAAGGTGAAAAGGTGGTTTTCCTTCGTATTACACATGAACTAGGGGTTCTCAAGAACTAGAGTTTAACCCACATTGAAAATAGACCACCACTCCCTTTGTATTGCGGGTAAATCAGAGGCCGCATGAATAAAAAGAAGTAGGGCTTGGAGGGTCTTAGTTACACAAAAGGGGCTTGCACTTGCATTGCATTGGTTAGGGGTTGACTTCATTTTTTACAAAGATGTGGGTTGGTAGGGCTCGAGATTACATGTTCTCACAAGGCTCGTGTTCCCCACGGGGCCAAATTATCCACAATGAAAAGGAAGTGGGGACACATGGTAGCTAAAGGTTTGAGTTACAGGGTTTTAATGTTTTCAAGCATAATAGGAACTCTCAAAATGGACAAAGTGAAGGGGAGTTCCCCGCAGGTGGAAAATATTCACACAATAAAGTAGGCAAGTTGGGGAGCTCGCCGATTTGAAGATAGGTGGGGAAAAAATAAAGTACGTGGGTAGAGGGCCCACAGAGCACAAGGGTTCATGGGGAACTAGTTCCCCATAGTATAAAATGTTCACATCCCAATATATACATGACATGCATCTGATCCAAGAGGTATAAGGGGGACTGAGTTAATGAAGAGCTCAAAGAGCTACCATAGCTCTTTGAGTTGGAGGATTAGTTGGGGGAGTTCAATGCTGACAGTCTGGGAATTATGGGCACAAACAAAACTCATGGACTAGATCCCTCTCAAAGTAGGTTCCCTGCATCCTATTAAAACCCACAAACTAATGATCTCATGACACATGGCCAAAAGGTAAGGGGGGATTTTTTTATTAAAAATGGCTAAGGATGGGGACTGATAAAATTAAAACACAAAGGACAAAACATTTAAAAAGGGGCATCCTGACCCCTAGAAACCCAAATGGATGTATCTTCCACTTCACTCAACCAAATATAACAAAATTATACTTTTGGATTCATTTACTTGACCCCAAAACTCAAAAATGGGAAGTAGGTGGATTTGGTAAGTGAAAAATTTAAAGAACTCACCCAGGTCTAAATGATACATCCCAGGAAAGGATAAAATGGAATTAACGAGGAACAGGTTGAATTTCTTCATTCACAAGGAACAAGTAAATGGAAGTATGGATTTTTCAAGATCTCCCATCCCTTTTGCAGGTGTACTAATGAATTTTGGTGGTGGTTGAAGAAATATTTTGGGTTTCTCTCCCTCTCTCTCTATCTCTCATTCTTCCAATATATTGAAAAAGAGAGATCATTTGTAAGTATTGGGACAGTTCTTTCAATATTTCTCTCTTCTTCTTATTCACAGGGTATATGTAGAGCTCCAAGACTTCACTTTCTGAGCATTATAATGGGAATCATGCCTCTTTACTCTATAATGAGGTATTGTGTAAACTACTGGAGTAATAAAACTGGTGTTTGTGATTATTTATCTATATTTGTATGAGTTTCCATTGTTTTCTCTTGCCTTTCTTCATGCTTTCAGGTATAATGTGCATTCCTTTGTTTCCCTTGCATGCTCAGATATTGTTGTGCTTAGTGGAAGTTGTGAATTATGTGTATCTTGGTCTATGTTACTTGCCCACCCTCTCCATTCTCACCTTTCTCTACTTTCACACATTGGTAATTAGTCAACAGCCTCTTTTTTAGTTTTATCACCTCTATACTGTAAGATTTATTTCGTTTGCCCTTTGTCCTTCTCCCCGGTCCATTAGAAATCATATATCAGGAGTAGTTATTTACATTTTCTTCCTTAATATTATTTTATTGTTAGGATTAGATGGACAAACTAGCCTTGAATGGAGGGCCATCTTAAGTTTGCAAGCCCCACAACTTGAGAGATCATCCAATGTTATCAAATTACACTAATATCTCATGCAAACACATAAAAAATTAGAGGGTGTTGTAATTTTTACATAATAGTTCTGGCACACCCATTAAGATAGGTTTGAAGCACCTTACCACTTTATTTCATCAATTTTGTTGTTCTTTTGATGAAATTTAGCCTTTGGAGGTATGGTATAAGCACAACTGGAAACTCCACTAATCAAAATAACCCATGTTCTAAGTTATAGACCTTTCCTTCCACCAATTTCCATCCATATTTCTTTTCATGCCTTTCATTTTTCTTCCATCCATGTAGTTGTGCAATCATGACTTCATTCCCATCATGGAATTCTCACTTGCAGTAGCAGACTAGTTCAATTCACCTCCAAACTTGAAACATTATTCATCGGGATACTCTTACACACCTCTAAAATAGTGTTATGATGAAATTAAACTATATGTATATCCATTGGAGCATGATTCAATTCAATCTGGCCATTCACAAAATAATGGAGCAATTTAAAGACAAGGTTATGTAAATTTTAGAGGCCATCTTACACTAGAAGAAGTTTCTTTGCAGAGAAAAGTTTAGAGAATGGAGGAAAATATGGTGCATATCAGGGATATAAGTCAATTGAAATAATTCAAGATTATATTTAGGTTCCCTTGTCCATGGGTTGGCACTATGCAAAGACACTACAACTTATGAGGCCAGAATATGTCTTATTAATGTACAATAAATGATCTTATTTTACTCTCCTTTTTATCAAGTTTGATTGAATTTTGTGACTTTTTTTTAATCTAATATAAGTTAGTATGTAATTTTTCATCTTTTGTTAATTGTAGTTCTAATGTTTAAAAACTTTTTAATTCCTAACTAAGTGCTTTGGAAATTTAGTTTTGTAATAAAACAGGTCACAATCAGTTGAAAGAACAAAGTATGAAGTGGTCAACATGTTTTTGGAAGCATTGGTTTTAATACGGATCAGTTATGGAACTTCTAGACTTAGTTCCGAAACTCCATTGTGTAGTTACATGTTCTATCACTTAGTTCCAGAAATTTTGGACTTAGTTATGAAACCCCATCACTTAGTTCCAGAACTTTTGGGCTTATTTTTGGAACTCCTACATGTAGCTCTAGAACCCTCACAGTTAGATTTGGAATGATTTCCTTTAGTTTCGGAACTTATATAAAGTTATGGAATGATGATAATTTATTTATTCCAAAAAAATTCAGTGATTTAGCAATCACTGATCCTTTTCAATCAAGAGCATATTACAAGATTTCTGATTCTTCATACTCACAGATCCAAGGATAACTATCATACAACAGTATGTCCAACCATGATCTAATTCAAGCATCTATTTTAGACATGATTCGGTTCTATTTGAATCGGTAGGACAGCTATGACTGTAAATACACATGTGGAAGAAGTATATATATGCAGACCTGTAGATAGATAGTAATAGAGATATATATGTATACAAAGATAAAGGCACAGAGAGATAGAAAGAGACAATACATTTTTGTAATACAAAACATTTTATCAATAAAATATCCATTTTTGTTTTGAGAGTATATTAAGTTGTCAAATCCTATTTCAAGGTGGAGCAAGGTCCCACTCTTCCAAGAACTAGGATCTTCATTTTATTGGTATTTATATTTCCAGATAAAATAGTATAGATATAGTAATTCTGTAAATGCTTTTGATTACTCAAGTTGAAATCTATCGTATAATTGTTCCTACAGGTGTTCTAGAGTAGATTCTTATTTCTTTGCAATCAACTCTTAGAATTCTCAAATTGTGTGTTTATTTACAAAGAAAGTGTGTTTATTTCTGTAACGTGTGTTTTACTTACAACAATCTATCCATTATGCAAAGTGCTTGTTTGTTTCCAGCAATTTATTTCTACAGATAATGTTTACTTTCAACAAGTTTTCATAGTTTATTTTAATAAGGATTTGGCCAAGAAATCCTCAAGACTTTGAGAAAATCCCCCAGAAAATAGATAAAAAAGAAAACAAATACCTATAGTCAATTACTAGATCACTAAGATCTCTTGTTGCATATAGCTTCAGACACCACCCCTGGTTTGAATATGGCATCAACAAAGAGTTGATTAAATGAAGGGAACAACAAAACCCATCATTTCTTGGTGCCATTTCTAGGGACCCAATAGTTATAATTGTCTAATTAGGTGTCAAAAAGAGCAACAAACATACATCTAGTAATTGTAATATCTTCCCTACATCATCATAAAATTTATGAGTAGACCAAGGGACTCCAAAGTTCAATTCCTACCAAAAATATTTGAACAAGAATCATCATTTTTTTGATCAAATAAAGAAGTTGATCAAGAATTAGAAGCACCATTTTCCCCTGTTAGGCATGAAGCAGAATTTCCACCTATGGAATTCTTAGATAAATCACCAGAAGGAAGTAGAACCTTTAGAAAAAATATCATATCTCAAGGCCCATTTAGAGAAAGTTTTGATTCACAATTGAGTAGTAAACCTCCTACTCCTAACTTTTCACCTTCCCCCAAAAAAATTACATACCATATTGATTGGGAGAAAAGTCTAGAAGGTACTATAGAAATGTCAAGAGAAGCCGAAAGAGAACCTAATAGGACCTTCACTTATCCAATTCAATTGGATGATGATGATACACCTATGAAAAATATTTCACCTGTACATTTACCCACGTTTAGAGGGATGTCATCTGAAGACCCTGAACAATTTTTGTTTGAATTTAAGGTACTGTGTCAAACTTAGGATTACAAAATAGATAATCAGAAACTCAAGTTGTTTCCATCTACCCTAAAGGATGCAACAATGAGGTGGTTTATGGGATTAACATCTAATTCTATTACCACTTGGGCACAAATGGAAGTTTACTTCCTAGACAAGTATCAATATTATTGTAGAGGGAGGAAAAAGAAGGAAGAATTTTTCAAAATCAAGTAGGAGGAGGATGAGAATATGGAAGATTATTTATACAAATTCCTCTTAGTGAGAAAAAGATGCGGATTTGTACTATAAGAAAGAGTTAAGAAAAACCATTTTTCTTAATGGTCTGGATGATGAATCAAGGGATGCACTTGATCTGATGGGAGGTAGAAATATTGATCAAATAAGAATTAATGATAATAAAGACATTTGTAGAATCTATTCATGAAGAAGGGGTGGACCTAGAAAAGGAAAGATAGTTAAAAAAATTTACCAAGAAATGAAAATACTGATGGATGAATTAGCGAATTTCAAAACAAACATTTTAGTTTAATTAACCTCCACCATGGATGGATTGCAAGATAAAGCAAATGCTAAAACTAAACCATTAGCTATTTATTGTCCTAGATGTAAGAAGAAGCATGCAATTATAGATTATCCCCTGGATAAAATAGAAATGTGTCTTAAATGTGAATCTAGGGAACATGAGAGTAATGTATGTTTGATTCTTCCATTTATTAAAAATCATCTTAAACAAAGCAGCATTCCATCAACATCAAAAGAAGTAAATTTTGTCCAGAGACAACCTAGCTAAGGGAAGTTCATGCCCATGTTAGTTCCTAACCCCTAGATGATGCCATGTCAACTCAGACAATGCCACAAAATTCGGGACAGCCACTTTGGGCACCTCAACCAACATGGATTCCTCTAGATTAGGCAGGTTAATCTTGGTATGCCCCAAGGACACCAACAACCATGGTCTGGTCAAGGAAACTTGAATGCTTGGTCACAATCTAGGTGGAGCCCTAATAATTATGTTTAAGGAAGGACATATCCTAATCAGAATCAACAAGCCATAATGGGTTCCCCAGCAAAAAATTCACAAAATGAAAATGTGGTCAAAACCCAAATACTAGCATAGCCAATAGCAAACCCAAGAAACAAACAAACAAATCATGTCTATGGAAAAAAACTATAAAACCAGTTGATTTAAATGTCATGGATTGTAAGGATTTTCAAACTAGATCTGGAAAAATAATCGGCAGTCCACTTGTTATAATCACTAAGATAATAGAAGAAATTGAAATCCCTAGTACGGTTATCCCCAAGAAGGATGAAAAAGAAAAATATAAGGAGCTAGATAGAAACACTACTGAGAATCCATTTCCAGAGAGATTTAAAGAAGCCATAGAAACTAAGGAATCTAAGTTGGTATAGGAACTAAGGAAATTGAACATTGAAATACCATTGTTACAAACAATTAAGGACATTTCATACTTGAACAAGTTAATCAAAATGCTATGTTTAAAAAGACTTGGAAGGAAGAAGTAGTACCACAGGACTATTAAGGTAGATGGGAAACTTGTTGATTTATTAGCAGGAAAAATTTTGCTTCCAAAATACGGAGATCCTGGAAGTCCTATTATTTCTGTCTGTATAGGGAATAAAGATATACATAATGTTTTGGCTGATTTTGGAGCGGCTATAAATGTGATGAAAGTGGACACTTTGAAAACATTACCATTAACAGGTATGCAACCTACTAACACCATATTATAGATGGAAGATAAGTCTGTAGCAAAAATAGAAAGAGTTATTGAAGATGCAATAGTTATGGTGGAGTCATGGGAATATCCAATTGATTTCCTTATATTGCAGTCAAAAGGTAAAACACTTAGTTATCCCATTATTTTGGGAAGACCATGGTTATCTACAGTTACTACATTAATTGATTGTTGATCAGGTGATATGACTATCTCAAATGGTAAGAATTCTTAGAAAATATCCTTATATCCTTCTACATAACCTTTTATTGATAATCAAGAACAATTATGGGTTGATGCTCCTAATACTAATAAGAAAAACCTATCTTCTTTGGCCATGATCACATTGCAGGATCATGTACGTGAGGTATAATATATGATTTATCAACCATTTAATGAACACCAATTGTCCTTCGAGTAATCATGAATAGTTCTAGAACCTACAAACTTAGTTCCAGAACCTGTAGAATTTTTCCTGGAATCATCAGATTTAGTTCCAGAAATATCACATTTAGTTTTGGAACCACACCAACAACAATTCCCTATGACTGTACATAATTTTTCTCTGGAGGAACAAGATTTCTCCTTGCGGGAGGAAGAATCAGTAGCTTCAATTTCTAAGATATCAGGAAATGGTGAAGAATTTCTGGAAACCAACACTGACAAGGAGTTCGACCTACAAAAAGATAAGTATCATAACTCTGCCTATTGTCCTTTTTCCAATATTATGTCTCAAGGAAATTTTATAAATGTTGCTACATATAATATGTTGTTGCCACATGCATGTCCACTAAATACCTTAATAGGACCCTTTCAACAAATTATTTCATCACACGTTGGAACCAAACATGTTGAGATTGAGATGGGTAAGATTTTGAACTTAAACAACTGGTTGAAGAATGATGAAGAAGATAAATTTTTTGATGTTTTGAAAAATCATACTATATATTTTTCTTGGGAATAGAAATATATTAAAGGAATCCATCTAAGTATTTGTACTCATCACATATATACTGAAGACATTAGAATAGTTAGGAAACCTCAAAGAAGGATTAATCCGGCCTTAAGAGATATAGTCAAGCAAGAAATTGAAAAACTATTACAAGTAGGTTTTATCTAGCCTATCTCAGATAGTGAGTGGGTGTCTCCTCTTGTAATTGTTCCTAAAAATAATGGAAAATGGAGAATTTTTGTTGACTATAGGGAACTAAAAAAATCCACACTAAGAGATTATTTTACCTTACCATTCATAGATCAAGTCCTACACAACCTTGCAGTTAAGCAATACTTTTCCTTCCTGGATGGATTTAGTGGATATAATAAAATCAGACTTTTCTGTTGAGGATCAGGATAAAACTACCTGTAAATTTCCATGGGGTAACTTTGCCTACAGGGTATTACCATTTGGATTATGTAATGCTCCGGAAATTTTCCAAAGAGCTGTATTAGCAATTTTTGCAGACCTAACAACTGACTGTGTAGAGGTATACATGGATGATTTCACTGTTCATGGAGACACATTTGATGATGCTTTGAGGAATTTAGATAGATTATTAACAAGATGTGAACAACACCAGCTATCTCTTAGTCATGAGAAGTGTTTGATGATGGTTGATGAGGGGATTGTATTAGGACACCACATTTCAAAAAGAGGAATTTAGGTTGACCAAAACAAAATCAGAATTATTTCAGACTTACCTATTCCTCAAACCCCCATAGATATCAAGTCATTTTTAGGGCATGCTAGATACTATAGGTGTTTTATCAAGTATTTTAGTAAAATTACTACCCCCATGTTTAATTTTCTTACCAAGGACTGCGAATTTATTTGGGATAAAAGATGTCAGCATGATTTTGAGGAAATCAAAGAAAAATTAATCACTGCCTCAATATTGAGAGGACCTAATTGGGAAAAAACTTATCACATTCAAACAAATGCCTCAAATAACTCCATTGGTGTATTTTTGGGACATAAATATGAATAAGGGAAGATGTATGCTATTTATTACCTCAATAAAAATCTTACTCCCACGGAAATAAATTACACTACCATTGAAAAAGAATTTCTTGCTGTGATCTATGAAATTAATAAATCTATACATTATATCATAGGGTACAAAATATTTATACATATAGATCACTTAGCAATTAGGTACTTAATGAAAAAACCAATGGTTAGAGGTAGGATAATTATATGGTTATTACTTTTACAAGAATTTGATATTACCATAGTAGATAATCTAGGTAAATCTAATTTATTAGTTGATTTCTTGTCAATACTGATCACTACATGGGATCAAGATCCAGTTAAGGACAACTTTCGAGATGAACAATTGTTTTCTATTTCAGCTGATACACCATGGTTTGCTAATATGGAAAATTATCTTGCAACAGGGAAGTTTTCTCCTTATTTCACTAAGAAACAAATGAAAAATCTTATCAAAACCAATGCAAAATTTAAATGGTTAAATGGAATGTTGTTCAAATGTGGTCTTGATTTTTTTTACGTAGGTGTGAGAGAGAAGATGGAATATTTGACATACTGAGTGCATGTCATGATGAACCAAGTGGAGGACACTTTTCAGTAAAAAGAATAACTCACAAGATACTTGGCACTGGCTATTATTGGCCATCTCTGTACAAGGATGTGAAAAGATATATCAAGTGGTGTGATCCCTATCAAAGGATGGAACAACCAAATTTTACAAATAAAATTCCTCTGCAACCTCAAGTGGTGACTAAACCATTTGAAAGATGGGGGTTGGATTTTGTTAGTCCCTTTAGTCCACCTTCATAAGGAAAGGAGTACATTCTTGTGTGTACTGATTATGTGACAAAGTGGGTGAAAGTGCAAGCTTTAACAAATGCCATTGAAGAAGCAGTTGTTGATTTCCTTTGGCACATGATTATGGTAAAGTTTGGTGCACCAAGAAGTATAGTTTTAGATCAAGGGCCACAATTCATGTCTAATATGATCCAATACTTCACAATGCATTATCAGATCAATCATACGAAGTCATCTCCCTATCACCCACAAGCAAATGGACAAGATGAAGTAACAAACAAAGAATTGGAAAACATCCTTACCAAAACAGTTGAATCATGCAAAAGAGATTGAGAAAAGAGACTACCTAAAGTTGTTTGGGCCTATAATACAACTTGGAAGACTACAACAAGATTTTCATCATATGAGTTAGTCTATGGGGAAAATCCCTTGTTACCTATTGAATTTTAACTGCAAACATTGAGGAAAATAGATAGAATAGGTATTGAGTTGGATGTAGCATAAAAGGAGAGAATTATTCAACTCAATGAGCTGGATGAGTTAAGGATGGAAGCACTTCAGTAGATAGAGATAATCTAAGATCAAAGAAAGTAATGACATAGCACATATATCAAGAAGAGGAAATTCAAGGTAGGATATTGGCCATTACTATTTGATTCTCAGTACCAACAATTTAAGGGAAATTTGAGAACCAGATGGTTGGGACCCTATCAGATTGAGAATATATTTGACAATGGTTATATTCAGTTGCTTCTCATTGATGGTAGTAGAAGGACACTTTTGGTCAACGGAAATAGGCTAAAAATTTATACGAATCCTCCTACTAAGGATGAATTCTTGAGGAATATTTAAGGAGAAAAATAATTTGATCATATGGAAGAACCTAGTTCTTCTAAAATGATCAAATAATCAGATGGATAAATCCAGAATAAAAGGAAGAAAATGAAAACTAGTAAATGGTGTTCTCTTCCCAAAATAAAATAAAGAAAATTAAAAGAAAATAAAATAAAATGGAAGGAATGAAAACCACTAAATGGTTTTCTCTTCCCCCAAAATAATTCTCTCAGAGATCAATTGAAAACTAGCAATGGCAGTTGATCTCCTCAAATAAATGGCTAATCCAAAATAAAAGAAACTTCCTTGAAATTTCAGATGTCTTTTCTAACCATTTTCCTTTTTTTCACTTTTAGGAATGATGAGTCATCATAATGGAGGGATCACATCATCAAGGATGGTAATTATGTCTTTAACTTATTAAAGGTTAGATTAAAATTTCACATGTGTGAGTGTATTTGATTTAAAAGTGGTATGATGAGTCATCTATTTTACATTATGATTAAAAGAGAGTAATGATGAGGGTGATTTCGGTGGAACAAAAGTGGTGGCATGTTTATAATGATCTATCATTTGTACAAAATAAAAAAAGTGAAGAAGAAATTGTAGAAAAAAAATTCAAGGAAGAAGCAGAAGAATTAAATTTGCATTTCGCAACTAAACACAATAGGTTCCATAGCTAAGCACAACAATTTTGCAGCTAAACCCATCCTTTCTGCAACTAAACAAAGAGTTTTGTATCCAATCTAGAAAGATCAATAATTCAAAGGAGAATGAATCTGAATCACCCTCTTTACCATGGGGATTAAAAAGAAGTCAGAACCTAAGGATATACTCATCTTCTTGTAGATAAAGAAGTGGTAGATGTCTTTGAACAGGTAGGGTGGTTGGAATTCCTAAATTTTTTATCGAAGTATAATGGTGAATTAGTAAGAGAATTCATTATAAATCCAAAAAAAAAGTTATAAATATTGTAATTACTTTTTCAGTGAAAAAAAAGCAATGTATCTGGTGTGCCAATTATGCATGTCCCAAATCATGTCAAAGGGACCTTAAAAGAATTATTTGAAATCCTACTACAAGAGGGGGAAACATAACCCCAATATATTTACAACACTAAGAACATCATACAAGGGGTCAAAAGGGCCAACTTTCCCAAACCATTTGATAGAGTGGCATTTTGGATAGTCAAGTATTTAACTTGTGATGGTCAATTTGGGTCAGTAGGAAGAGAAGTCCTGAAGATACTCATACAACTTAGATATGGAGCTACAAAACCAGAATATATAGTAAACCTTCTAGGGTTTTATTTTGACTCCATTCATATAATGGCCCAGAGGTATTCCTAGGGTTTTAGAACAATCATACATCATGGATTAGTTCATTTGGTGTGCTAACACCATTTTCTTACAAAGAAAAATAGAGAAGAAATATGGGAGAAATTTCTTAACAAGTTTAAGAAAAATCCTGATATTATCAGGAGGGTAATATCAACTCCTTTTTCTCCTACAACTGATTTGGAAGTTGGTGCCCCTATAGAGGAAAAGAAGGAAATAGGTGGGGAGACTATACCAAAAAGGAGAAGATCGGGAAGAAGAATTAAAACTACAGAACCTACTGTACCTTTAAAAGAAACTCCTTCCTCTGCAATAGCTACAGGAGAGCTAATATCTATCTATGACAGTGACATTTCACCTAGGAAAGAGAAAGAAGTTAAAATTAGAATAAGATCTAGGAGGAAACTTAATTCTGAACATACTGAATCTCCTCAAAGAAGAAGAATTCATAAGTGGTCTAGATAAATTCCAAAGGAGATGAAAGAACATGACAAGTTGGAAAAAAACCTGCTGATATTTTGGGCAGTGTGGCCATGACTCCTCCTGGAAAAAGCCAAACTGAGATGGAAAAATAAGATGAGATATTTGAGGAACATTTTTTTCAAGATTTGGGTGAACCAACAGTGCTATCACATGAAGAAGAAGAATTGGCATTGTGGAGATAGAAAGAGAAATTTCCTTTGGTAGAAGAGGAATGCTTGACCCCCAAAAACATTTCAGAGAAAGAAGAGAAACAACAAGTTAGATAGGCTCTGTTCTTTCCCAAAGTAGAAATCATTATCAAGGAAAAGGATGAGGATTTGAACTTCCTAAAACTCAAATTGGAACAGAGAGAAATTCTCATTGGGGAACTAACAACTCAGGTCACAGACAAGACTGAGGAATTGACAAGAGTTAAATGACAGATGATGGAGAAAGAGGAAGAATGTAAAATTCTTTAGAAGATAGAGTATTATGTCAATAGTCTCTACATAAACTGAATTAACTTATTGGACACTCAATCAGCTATGGGATGATACTTGTAGGAAACTCAGTGAAATAAAAACATCTAATGAGGATTTGAGAAACAAGATGGAAGATGAAAATAAAGTAAGAAAGGAATGGGAAGAAAATTTTTACAAAGAAGAGGGAGACAAATGTAAATGTCTTCTAAAAATACAAATGGTTTTCATAATGAGTGAAAAATTGCTTGCATGCAGGAGACCTTCTCTTGCATATAGCGTGTTTCTAGAATAAAAATTCATTCACTGACAGTTGTCAAGAATTACATGTGGCCTTCCAAATGAAATGAAAGATGAATCTGAGTTCATGATAGCCTATTCTTCAGCCAATGCAGAGCAAAAGAATATTCTCTGTGAATTATATCTCTGCAATCTTATGCTAGAAATGAGCATAGGCTTCAAGATAAATTTGTATGTGGTAGAAAGACAGCTTAATGCATTTATTTTGTTCTTAAAAATCAGATTACATGGAAGGAAATGGATTCTAAGAATCTATTGAAAGATAGCTCATCTGGTCTCTACATGAGATCTCATTATGGTAGACCATTTGCTTTTGTTAAACATTTTAGAACCCATGCCTCTGATAGATGGTTCAAGACACATTATCTTGTCAGTTTATAGAAAATTATTGATGCCTTCACCTTTTATGAGGTGGAAAATTTTGAGGAGATTTATGATGGATGTTTGAAACAATGGGAGCTTCTTACAGTTTCCTTGAGGAGAAGGGAATTCATATCTCCCAAAAATTTGATCTGGAGTCTGGAAAGAGAAAAAGTTTTATGCACACTAATCCCTCATATCAATGAAAAACACAAGGGCCTATGGATGGGATTGAGAACAAGGCCTCCCCTTCTTCTCACTCCCATGTCTCCATGGTAAAATAGATAACCTCAAGATCCCATTCAATTTTAGGAATGGAAGAGAAAAGTAGAAACATGATCAGGGTATAGTGTTTCTAAACTAAAACAATGGGCTACTCATTTTCAGCCATTTGACCTTAGCAGTCAATTGGAATGTAGAATACACAACCCAAGGTTTGAAGAATAAAGTTTTTAGGAGAACTTACAAACAATTATGGGGGAGATGATGAGGCCAAAATATGTCTTGTTAATGTATAATAAATGATCTTATTTTACTCTCCTTTTTATCAAGTTTGATTGCATTTTGTGAATTTTGTTTGATCTAATATAAGTTAGGATGTAATTGTCCATATTTTGTTGATTATAGTTATAATGTTTAAATACTTTGTAATTCCTAACTAAGTGCTTTGGAAATTCAGTTTTTTAATAAAACAAGTCACAATCAATCAAAATAACAAAGTATAAAGTGGAAAACATGTTTTTGGAAGCATTGGTTACAATACAGATTAGTTCCAGAACTCCATTACGCAGTTACGAGTTCTATCACCTAGTTCTGGAACTTTTAGACTTAGTTCCAAAACTCCATCACTTAGTTATGGGAAAACCTATCTACATGTAGCTTTGGAACCCTCACAATTAGATCTGGAATGATTTCCTTTAGTTTTGGAACTTCTCTAAAGTTTTGGATCAGTGATAATTTATTTATTCCAACAAAATTTTGTGATTTAGCAATCAATGATCCTTTCAATTAGGAGCATATTAGAAGATTTCTGATTCTTCATACTCGCAGATCCAAGGATAACTATCATACAACAGTACGTCAAGCCATGTTCCAATTCAACATCTATTTTAGGCATGATTTGGTTCTATCTAAATTGGTAGGACAGCTATGGTTGTAAATACACATGTGGAAGAAGTATATATATGTAGACCTATAGATAGATAGTAATAGAGATATATATGTATACATAGATAAAGGCATAGAGAGATAGAAAGAGACAATACATTTTTGTAATGCAAAAAAATTTATCAATAAAATAGCCATTTCTATTTTGAGATTATATTAAGTTGTCAAATCCTATTTCAAGGTGGAGATAGGGCCGACTCTTCTAAGAACTAGGATCTTCATTTTATTGGTATTTATATTTCCAGAGCCTGGTTCTTTGGCAGGATCCACCAGAAAGCCTTCCTTAAATATGGTATTCCCTAAAAGGGTTCCAAATGGAGTAGCAAAGAGACATTTCTTGATGTTGAGGGATATGCGGAACTATTGGCATCTCTCAAACATCAACCAAAAATTGTCGCAATGGTATTTCACTAGTCCATACATTGTCTAGTCATTAAGGTAGACTTGAAGGAACTTATGGATAAAATCCTAAAATGCCTAGACCACTATGCACGAAAACACACCAGGCTCATTCTTCAGTCTAAAAGGAATGACTATGAAGGAAAAATTTCCCCACTCAGTGGTGAAAGTTATATTTTCTTGGTTCTCCTTTGCAATCCTAACGTGATGATATCTCGAGAATCCATCTGTGAAATAATATAACTCATGCCCAGATACTCCTTTGAGGATATCCTCACTGATGGGGGTTAGAAAAGGATTGATAATGCATGCCACATTCAAATCCCTCTAATAAAAACAAATTCTTATCCTCCCATCCTTCTTAATGTTGATGACTATCAGACTTATCCATTTTGATTCCTCAATGGCCTTAATGTTGTCTGATGTGATCATCTTGTCAATCTCCTCCTTGACTTTGACATGAAGATCTGGATTCATTCAATAAGGTCTCTTCCAAATTGGGTGTACAACTTCCTTTAACTTGATGTTCATTACTCCAAGGAGTGGTGAACTCCTTTAACCTCATGGTACTCACATAGAGAAAAATCCTGAACTTTGCACAACAGATCAATGATCTTTGAAAAATCATTTTCTATCTAGTAATCCCCATTAGTATCCTCCTTGGGTTCAGCCTTCAAACCAATGTTAACCTTATTTGTTTTCAAGAGTTCATGGTAGGTGAATGTTTTCTCATCAGCACTATCCATAACTTTGCACATACCCATAGTATGGTTAACATCCATATTTTCCACCTCTTCATCATCGATCACATAGACCAATTTTTCTTTTTATTGTTCCATGCATGCATGCTCAAGTTGTATCTCCTCTTATTATTCCTCACCAAAGCGTGCTTCTAAACCAGGTTCACCCAATAATTCCATTATTCTATCCTTTGCCATGGCACTATCTCCCATAGTTAGGTTCTTAACAACCTACAATGCCTCATCCACCAATTTCTTGTACTCCAATATTTGAAATCTTGAAGGAGGTAAGCTGTCAACTCCTTCTAGTTTCATGTCTAACAGTGTATCTCTGAGTGAATTTACCATGCACGTGCACAACCTTGTAAGGTAGAGTACAACTTATGTACCCATAAATAAGGTGACAAGGATTCCACAACTTCCATCCAGGCCTTCTCACATGCTTGAATGTGAAATGATGTGGGTTCGTTTCCATGATAATATTGTATGATAGTAAGTGAATTACTCCAGGAAAACCTAACAGAAAATGTGATTCTCACTTTGTGCCACTATAGAAGGTTACCGTGATGAGTCATCCACCAACATGTTGCGGTCCTGAGAAAGGTATAGCTAAGCATCATTCTACTTTCAATCTCACATCTCCACTAGGTCTCCATTTCTCGTAGGAAAATATAAGGGTTGGATCCTCCAGAATAACATGGAAACTTCTTTCCTCCTAGGCACTTGACTGAGAATTCCTTTATTAATCTCTTCACATATCCTCTTAAATATCTTTGGACCAAATCATATGTCTCATACACCCAATTGTCACATGCCACACTAGTTTTATCACTTATATATTGAGTGTCTTCCCACTGAATAACACCCTCCTTTATTGGTTGCACAACTTCAGGGTCTCAGATAGCACACATGTAAATCTTTTCTAGGTATTCCTCTCTTAAAGGATCAATATAGGGCATTGAATTCCCATCTATTAAATGAATAATAACATGTTCCTCTTTGTTCTCAAAACTTATAAACCCCTTATAGAAACTTAAGTTAGCATTTTTCTTATAGCACCAAGGGCGCACAGGTAATGTTGGAAAGTTGTTCACCTCAACAAGCACTAAGACTTCGAAGTCTCTAATGAATTTTTCCCCTTGGATAGTGATAGAATCATCCTTTAAAAACCCAATAGGCATTGCCTTTGTCTTATTAGCCATATAAAACAAATTTGCAGATGGCTGTAATGGGGGCCTTCCCATTTGATTCTAGGCATGCAAGGTGAGAACATTGACTTCCACACCCATGTCAATCCATACATTACTTAGGATTCATCCATCAACAAATGCATTCAAGGTAATCTCCTTATCATATTTGAGGTTGTGGGGAGGAATGTTAGCATGTAAAACCTTCCTCTTGCGCTGTACTCCAGCAATTAGTATCTTATCCCTCAACCATTCTCGTAAAAAAGGAATGATATTCTCTTGGCACAACATATTACATACCTCTCTGATATCATCTATATCTGACTGAAGGAACTCATCACTTTTATTATGCCCCAACTTCTTGGATTTCTCCTTTAGACATTTAATTTCCCCTTGAAGACTCCTGATTATGTCCATGGTCTCTTGATAGACTTCTTTTTGATGGGTAGGGTCCAGATACTTCCCATACACCATCTCTTCTCTTGTAATCAGTAGTATTTTCTTTGGTGTCTCCTTGGTGTGCACATCTTTATCTTGTGTCGTCACTAGTATAGGTTCTAATTCTAACTCACATGGCACCCTTGGAATCCATTACAATTTGGCCTTCTTAATGCTTACCATCTCGGCACCCATGTATTTCTGGTGTTGCTGGATCATATGTTCAAATAGCTCTGGGCACTCCTCATACTTTTACTTCTTCACACACTATGAGAACTGTAGCAAGTCAAGACATTCACACTTATAGTGCTCTGTAGACCCATAGTTGTAACAAGTTCTACATGGCAACACACTTATTCCACCTCCACGGTTACCTTGACCTCAAAATCCTCCATGGAAGCTTCTTCTGCGGGATCCTCCATCTGTGTGCCCTTTATAGTGACGACCATAATCCTTGGAATTATTTTCAATGTTGGTCTAGTGTACACCAATATGAATGGCATCATGTATCTGGTCAATCAATCTACAATCCTTGGTGTTATGAGTAGTAGAGCTGCAAATTTTACAATAGAAAGACACATTTTTATGGATCACACGCTGCAGTAGAGGACACCTACTATCATCATGATCTTCATAGAAAATATCACAGTATATTATCATGGCATGTACTGATCTCTAAGGGAAAATGTCCTTCGTATTCCCCTCTAACTCATAATCCATGCACCATAGGACACTGCAAGTCTCATGGGCCGAGTTCATAGATAGCAACTCCAACTATTTTTCCATGGCAGCAATCTGAGTTACAAGAAATGGACTAACACTGGTATCCACGCTTCCTACATCCACAGAACGCAGGGCATCCTCTAAGGCTTCACATGGTTCTGTGAAAGTCTTATGTAAAAGAGATCTCCTAAAAGTCATTATTAATCCTCAAAAAACCATTGATCATGGTGAGAAGGATGAATATCATAAGATAATTTTGATAAGAGAGTTTTAAAACATGTGTCATACTCTCGCACACTCTTTTCCATACCTTGCTAAATCTCCTTTAGCATGCTAATTATCTTCTGTTCAAACTCAAGAATATTAGCTAAGAATGCATTATGCAGTGCGGTATAATCTAATACTATCTAGTGGGGGTCATACTTCCAGTACCAACTATGCACACATCCCTACAACATTGTTGTAAATTGACTTGCCTTCCTTTTCAGGGTACTGATCCACTTCATGCTTCATAACAGCTCACATTTGTGTACATGTTCTATGACATCCTCAACAACTTTGTAATTTGGTAGATGCAAATACATTTAAAAAAATACTTGTTGAGATGGTTAAGGCCCTTGTCTTTCTGATCCAAAGCCTTGATTTCCTCCGGTGTTATGTTTACAACCAGACCCACTAGATCCATCGATGCTTATCCTTCCTGACCCACTAGATCCTCCAAATCTTCTAGGTCTAATAGGTTTTCTAGTTCCTATTTCACCTGACCCACCAAATCCAGCTCTCGTAGTTGGAAAGGGTCCTGAAGTGGTCACGCCTTATGTCCCCACTATCGCACTAAACTGTGTTCTAATAGTATGTAATATTTCATTGCTACTAGATGTGTGTCCCATGCCACTTTCAAAAGTGATACCCAAGCTTTGTGTACTCATATTTTTCCCAAATTCCACTCCAGATAATATACCTATAAACATAGGAAATTATTTTGTAGCCATATATGTGCCAAATAAAAAATTGTACCTCCTAGGTCTTGATTGGTCACTTCCATCAACACCAAATGGCTTAGTAATACTTATCTTTAGATTCAGAAAAATAAGCACCAGGGGTTGGTCACCAGGTAGATTCAAATGCACGTCAATAACTCTCCTTTCTCCAAGTGATGAGATCTCATCATAAGTTGAAGGGGTCTCTCTCCTGTGCTTGCCAAGATGGGGTAGTACATACTACTTAGGCTCCACATCCTCTACATGAACCTCAATTACTTCCCGTAACATATGCCTCCATAAATAAATCACCCCTACAACTTCACATTGTCTATTTAACTCCCTCTCAAGAGCTTCATTATACCTGATTCCTCTCTCTTCCCTCTCCTTCTTAGCCGTAAGGTTTGCCATCTTCCTCCAACCTAGCTTCCTCACCCAGAACTAAGAAGAATCTTAGCCAGCCATAGGAAATGCTTCCAAACTACTTCTAATGATCAAGATCTTTATAGATAAATGGATAACATGCAAGAATGATCCTCTTTGAACCTTCAAGATCTCAAACTCAACAATCTCTTGACAAGAATACGTAGAAATCATGTACTCCAAGGTCTAACTCATCAACACTCTACTCCGCCAATGATAAACAACACATTTTTTAAGTCATATCAATATCATGTAACCTCTGATACTCCTCTTATGTCCATACTTGAGGTCTCTAGTACCATATTGATCTTGATGGATACACTGAAAGTCATTCATAAAAATCCACTAGAAAACAACAAAATAAGGTCTCATATAACTCATGATATAGATGTTCTTCTACCCATTTACGTGCATCAAACTTAGGTCCATCACTAAATCTATGAGAAAATTCATCCTCTGTGCTTTAAATCCATGCTTTGACACTATCCAGGGTAAAGTGATGTATCATCAAGAACAATTATTACAATAACTTTGAAAAGAGGTACCAGTAATGGAACCAAGATCTAGTAATTTATTTATCCTTAATACTATTTTCTAACCCCAAGTGCGTCATATTATCACCCAATGGGTTCTATGAGCTCACCCGAGGCATGCGTGGGCATCGATCCCCTTCTTTATGTAATATTTGTGAGAAGTTTTTTCCATTAATGGAGGATGATTTGAAAAATTAGAAGTACATTCAGTTATTTCAAAATGTAGAAGATGTAACTAATAGATTCACACATTAATTCATTACAGAAGCTAAATAACATTTTTAAGAAGCATAATAAACTAGATATGAGCCATGAAAAGTTATATAACATGAGGGTTTACACCCATAAACAAGTTATATAGAACAAACCCACATATATATTCATTTAAAGGAGTTTTGGTAGTCCTGTTACAGTCAAAAGGGTCATCTCAGACCATATACAATAAATGATAGAGACTTAACTCATGTAAGATTCTCTAATATAAGACCCTAACTATATTTTTCCCATTTTAATCCTTGTTATAGATCCTAATGCCATACATAAACTTATGGCATCCCTTAAAACCCTTAGCACTAAGTGCTATAAACCCTAACATTAGTGTAACACTTCGTTACTCTCCTTCTCTTTCTTTGCATTCTCTATTCATTCTCTTTGTCTTCCATGATATATGTCTCTTTCTCTTAAATCAATCATCTCTTCATATAGGACCATCGACCACCACCATGTCTTTTCTGTTAGGAAATAAGAGATAAAATATGTGGAATAGTCCCTTACAGAATCGTAACAATAGAAACTAATATGCAGAAAATATTACAGATCTCAAATAAAAGTGTAGAATAAATAACACAACACAGAAAGACAGTATTTAACATGGTTCACCCAATTTGGGCTCCATCCACCAAGAATCACTTGCTCATATTTTATTACAAGCCTCCACTCTCTCAATAAAATACCCATATCCGTTTGGAGCTATGCTCAACAAACTCTACAGAATTCACACCTGAATTCAAAGCACATCTGTAATGCATTTACTTGTATATGTATCATATGCATAAGACCATATTAGACAATTGCTTAAGCAGTTTGATACAAAACCATGGGTATCAAAACAATGGGTACCGAAAAAACCATGGGCCCAAAAACATCCCATAACGGTTACCCATTACCCATGGGTTAATAAACCACCCATGAAAATTTGCTTTGGGGGCTTCACCCCTGAATCCCCCTGACCCACTCACTGGTAAGCGGGACCACTGTAAAAATACCTGAGTGTAACACATAGAAGGTGTACCACACTCTAACATGAAAATAGGCTCCACAAACATAACAATCTCCTACTTGGAGACTGATTTCCATGGAGGAAGCTTATCAACCCTTCACTGTCATCCGCAAAGGCCAACCAAAGTTGAACATAGATTTAGTTTTTCCCTTGTGACCACCTTGGTCATCATGTATGCAGGATTCTAACTAGTATGAATCTTCTCTAACTTTAACTTATCTTCCTCCAAAGCTATCCTGATGAAGTGATATCTCAAATGTATATGCTTCATCCTGGAGTGGAAAGTAGAGTTCTTAGCTAGGTGTATAGCACTCTGACTATCATTATGCAGCTTACATTCCTCCTACTTATGCCCCAACTCCTCAAATAATTGTTGTAACCAAATCATCTCTTTGTTTGCCTCTGTGGCAGCAACATACTCAGCCTCCATGGTTGAGGAATCCACCAACTTTTGTAGTCGTGAAATCCAGCTTACTGCTATCCCACCTACAGTGTAAATATAATCTATCATGCTCCTCCTACTGTCTACATCTCTAGCCATGTCTAAATCTACATAACCACGTAAAGTGGTGTCTGATCCACTGTAGCATAAAATTGTCCCCATGGTCCCTCTCAAATACCGAAGGATCCACTTTACTTCTTTCCAATGCTCTTTACCTATATCACTCATAAATCTACTCACAGCTCCTACTACATGGGCAATATTAGGCCTAGTGCATACCATAGCATACATCAAACTACCAACCGCTAATGAGTAAGGTACCTTGGACATATGGTTTCTTTCCTGCTTTGTCTTGGGACACTGCTCCTTTGATAACTTAAAATGGCCTACCAAAGGAGTCCCAACTGGTTTAACATCCTGCATGTTAAACCTATCCAATACCTTCTTAATGTACTCTTCTTGAGATAAAGTCAACTTCCATTCCTTCCTATCCCAAGGATTTGTCTAGCAGCCCCCAAATCCTTCATATCAAAGGATTCACTTAGTTGTTTCTTGAGTACTTTTATTTCCTACATGTTTTTACCTGCAACCAGCATGTCATCAACATACAAACACAGGATAATATAACTTCCATCCTCAAATTTCTTTGTGTACACACAATGGTCATAATGACATTTGATATAACCTTGCTCCATCATGAAGCTATCAAACTTCTTATACCATTGACGTGGAGCTTGTTTTAGGCCATACAAGCTCTTTGTCAGTTTACACACCATCTCCTCTTTACCTTTGACTTCATATCCTTCTGGCTTCTGCATATATAGCTCCTCCTCCAAATCACCATGGAGAAATGCAATCTTTACATCTAACTGTTCTAAGTGAAAGTCTTCTACCATCATTATTCCAAGAACAGTTCTAATAGAAGTCATTTTTACAACAGGAGAAAAGATCTCATCAAAATCTATACCTTGTTTCTATGCAAACCCCTTGACCACCAACTGGGCCTTATATATTTTCTTTCCTCCTTCTTCGTCTTTAACTCTATACACCCACTTGTTATGCAATGCTCTTTTTCCTTCTGGTAGCTTCACCAAATCCCAAGTCTAGTTCTCCATGAGAGACTTATGCTTCTCATCCATGGCTTGCTCCCACTTCTTACTGACATCTACCTACATTGCTTCATCAAATCTGTCTGGCTCTCCACTATCAGTAAGTAATAAATAATAAAGAGGAGAAAAACGTTCAGTTATTTTCTTACCCTAGAAGGCCTCCTCACTAAAGAAGTTTGGGGTTCCTATTGAGTAGGTTCCTGAACTGTTTCATGTGTCACTGTCCCATCTGGAAGATCCTTTACCACTGCATATTCTTTCTAGGATTTTTCCCTGTTTTCCTACAACTATTGCTTATACATGACTTTCTCATTAAATACCAGATCCCTAGACCGAATGATTTTCTTGTCCTTAGTACTCCAACATTTAAATCCAAAGTCATCACCACCATAACCAATAAAAGTAAATTTTTCTGATTTAGCTTCTAGCTTGGTCCTATCATCCTTGCCACTATGAACAAACACCTCACATCCAAAGACTTTAAGAAATGAGTAATTGACTTTCTTACCATACCAAGCCTCCTCAAGTATGCCTCCATCCAAGGCACTTGAGGGTCCTCTATTTATTAAGTACACAGATGTGCTCACCGCTTCTGCCAAAAAATAAAGAGGTAGTCCTACATGTATCCTCATGCTCCTAGCACATTCTATTATTGTTTTGTTCATCCTTTTTGACACCCCATTCTACTGCAGGGTTCCTAGAACCGTCTTTTGCCTGTGAATTCCATTCTTAGAATAATAATCATCAAATTCATTGTTGTAATACTCCCCTCCATTATCTAACATAAGACATTTTAATTTAAGACATATTTCATTCTCTACCAAGGCTTTCCATTTAACAAAAGTATCAAATACATCAGATTTTTTTCTAATACAATAAACCTAAACTTTCTTTGTTACATCATCAATAAAAGTAACATAATAACTTGAACCCCCAAGAGATGATACTTGAGCTGACCCCCACACATCAGAATGTACTAGCTCTAACTTACTCTCTTTTCTTCATAGGTATAACCTTGAGAAACCTTACTCACTTCTGTTTCCCATATATGCAGTTCTCATAGAGATCCAAACCGGTTTCTGTATATCCAGGAAAATTCTTCTTTATGATGTCTATGCCCTTATGGCTCATATGAGTGAGCCTATAGTGACATAATGTTGTATTTGCATCTGAAGCCACATGATTACAATCATTAGTACTATCAGTGGATAAATACAAGGTTCCAACCTTCTTACTTCTTGCCACCACAAGAGCACCCTTGGTAACCTTCCAAGAGTCAACTGTAAATATCACAGTACAACCGTCACTTCCCAATTACCCCACCGACATCAAATTTCTCCTTAATGTAGGAACATGTCTGACATCCTTCAATAGCCATGTATTCCCATTCTACATCTTAACCTGAACAGAACCTTTTCCAACTATACTGTAAGGCTCATCATCACCAAGAAAAACATGCCCAAAATCCCCTTGAACATAATCAAAAAAATAATTCCTATGTGGAGTAGCATGAAAAGAAGCCCCTGAATCTAAAACCCAAGATTTAGTAATATTATGAAGAGAAAGAATCAAATCATCCTGACATACATTACCCGATGCCATATTTTCCTCCTTGTTTTCTTCTTGTTGTTTCTTCTTGTCCTGAAGCTCCCAACAGTCCTTCTTTGCATGCCCAAACTTTCCACAATTCCAACATACAATCTTGCTCTTGGATTTTGACCTTGCCCAATCTTTTGATTTTCCATGGTTTCCTCTATTCTTCTGTCTCCCTCTAGTTTCCACTGTCAAATCATTCCCTGAAGTAGAAGATTCCCCAGAGATTTTTCTTCACATTTCCTCGCTTAGAATCACCCCTACAACATCCTCAAACTTCAACTTTGAGTTAGCTGGAACCGAGTTGCTTACTGCCATTACTAGGCTATTCCAAATTTCAGGTAAAGAGCATAGAATTAATAAAGCCCTAACTTCTTCATCAAATTCTATTGTAATAGAAAGCTAGCATATTCATAACTATATTAAAATAATTTAAATGATCTACTACTGAACTATTCTCATACATCTTCATATTAAACAACTTTTTCACTAAAAATATCTTGTTAGAGGTAGAGGGTTTTTCATACAACTTCCCTAATGCATCCATTAGATCTTTTGTAGTCTTTTCCTTTGAAACATTAAATAATACTGAAGATGTAAGACACAGGTAGATCATTCCAAGTGCCTTCTGATACAACAAATCCCATTCCATATTTTTCATACTCGAGGGTTTTTTCACCTTCTCAGACAGCGGAGTATAAAGATCCTTCTGATAAAGGTAATCTTCCATCTGGATCTTCCAAAGAATGAAATTCTTCCTATTGAATTTATCAACCCTAGATCTTCCATCATCTGCCATAGCTCCCACTCAAGATAAAACTTTCCCTGCAACTCAACACTTCAGCAAACCAAAACCAGGCTCTGATACCAATTGTTAGGAAATAAGAGATAAAATATGTGGAATAATCCCTTACAGAATTGCAACAATAGAAACTAATATGCATAACATATTACAAATCTCAAATAAAAGTGTAGAATAAATAAAACAACATAGAAAGATAGTATTTAACATGGTTCACCCAATTTGGGCTACATCCACCAAGAATCACTTGCTTGTATTTTATTACAAGCCTCCACTCTCTAAATAAAATACCCAGATCCGTTTGGAGCTATGCTTAATGAACTCTATATAATTCACACCTGAATTCAAAGCACACCTGAATTTACTTGTATATGTATCATATGCATAAGACCATATAAATAGACAATTGCTTAAGCAGTTTGATACAAAACCGTGGGTATCAAAAAAATGGGTACCGAAAAAACCATGGGTCCAAAAACATCCCATAATGGTTACCCATTACCCATGGGTTAATAAACCACCCATAAAAATTTTCTTCGGGGGCTTCGCCCCCAAAGCCCCCTGACCCGCTCACCGATGAGTGGGACCACCATAAAAATACCTGAGTGTAACACATAGAAGGTGTACCACACTTTCACACATGAAAACAAGATCCACAAACCTAACAATAAGCAAGCAGATAGACTGGATGTGATAGGAGAAATATTTTACGTTGTTGAAGAAGGAAAAGAGCAACCACATGTCAAGATGGTAGTAAGGATATTGGTTCTTGATAATAAAATCAATTAGAAATTATTTTGAGAATTATCAATAGATCATTAACTTCACTCATCAAGAAGAAGTTGATTTCCTCCTGGTTTTCCTAGAAGTGACCCAAGAATGCCAAATATGGATAAGTCCTTTAATACCTATGTTCGGACCAAATGTATGTGCCAACTAAGTTTCACTTACAAGCCTTCCCAAACCCCTTTTTCCTAATCACTTTCTTGTGAGCAATCCATTCTTATCACTGGTCCAACATGAGAAACAGACACCATTTGGAAAACTTAGTGAATAGTTCAAGGCCCAGACACATATTATGCAAACCATTATAGTTGGTAATTTGGCTACAAGCTACTCAAGATTGGCAAGGTATGCATTTCTCAAGAAAAACATGCGTTCCTTGGATAAACTAGTTACTACAAGAATTTCATTTTGAGATGTCCTTGACATTGAAGTATAAATACCTTTGGGGTTAGTTATTACTAATTCAGGCACAACACACTATTGAATTGGATCATATAATTTGCTAATCCTATTAGAAAAAATTGAAGATTCCTGTTAATTTATGGATTGATCTACTCATGAAGAGGGAAATGAACATAGTTGATTGAAGAAAATATCATTTTCCATATCAATGCATTCACCATGGGTTGTGACTTTGGTCCTAGTGTTACGAAAATAAGATGAAGGAGGAATCAGGCTACCCTGTGTTAATTTCACAAGACCTAAACAAGGCATTTGTAAATGGATGAGAAACAATCCACTGACCTTTTAATGGATTAAATTCTTACATATGGTTTTCAGCAGGTTCAGAAATATTTTCCCTATTGGATGGATATTGCAACCCTATTTGAATCAAATCATGGTCAAAGAAGAGGATGCAATTTCAATTGACCACTTTCACCCCAAAATGGGGAACCTTATGCCTACAGAGTGTCAATTCAAATATAATGGTTAAGTCTAATGTGGGGAAACATGTAGGAAATGAACTCTATGGATCCATGGAATTTAAGGGACTGAATCAACCTAAGGAATTGTTCTTGTATGCATCTGATGGATACTTATCACAGTGTTGTTGCAATATCATAGAAAAATACCATCTCATTCACCTTAGGAAAGTATCCTTCAAAGATGGTAGATAGTTCCTGGGTCTCTACTCAACCCCAGGAAAATGTAAATTATTAGTCCCATGAAAAAAATCCCTCCTTACGCCATCATAAATGGATCTCTTATATACAAGGGCTATAGAATAGATCTAGGTATTTCATAGTGGAACATGAGTGATATTTTTTATCTTTCATTGCTAAGTACATGTAGGTATAGTGAGATGAAAAGTTTGTCTGAGAATTGAATGTGACTAAAAAACTGTTTTAAGTGGAGTTTTGTTACACCAAATTTTACTAAATCATTGTTAGGTCATTTTTCATATAAGTTGAGAAAGAATGAACCTTTCAAGTGGACTGCAAAATGTAATTCCTTAACCCATTCCTGAAGCCATCACAACCATTTGAGAAATGGGGGACATGTTTCTACCCTGCATCAACTCTGATTCCTCTATCTAGAAGGTCACCATCTGTATACCTCATTGGAGGCAACGAACTCAACTATTCCACAACATATTGGTAGCAATTTTCAACCATGAACGAATTTTGCAATATGAGACATAGCTAACTTGCATTCTTCATCTAGACATCTATAACCAGATATGAGGTGTCCAGATAAGTTATTTATTGAGAGGGGAACAATCCTTGGTTGATTATAAGAAGTCTGGAGAAATTCATCACATATGAGTATCTAATAATAAGATTCATCTCACTAGAGCATCAACATATCATCTGGGATAAAATAAACTCTTTTAAATAGAGGACCATGAATGAGAAGTCTTAGATTTGGTTGGACTAACCAAGGTAATGTATTATTATATTGATATCAAGGTGACTAAGCTAGTTAGGGTGGAGGGAATATGTGATATTACTCTGGACTTATAGAACAAACTAGTAGGATTGCTGGAGAGGTTAGATATCATGCTCTAATTATGATCTATGGAACAAAATTCTTTCCTGATAGACTTGATTACTCCCAAGTATTGTACATTCAAATGATCATAAGATTAGGGGATAAGGATTCTCCAAATGGGTAAATTGTCCTCAAGGCTTGATGTAAAACCAAACGAAGGTATAGTGCTACCACTCCAATCCAATCCCTTATGTGCACAAACAAATTCAAAAAGTATGGCATTTTTTTCAGAAATGTGAAGTAAATGGTGTCCTCATGAGATAACAATTGGTATTGGTTTAGAATTTGAGAAGGTTCTGCATGAATTTCACAATGAGAGAACTGTAGGTTATCATTTTTCTGGCATGGATGAAAAAAACCACATCACCAAATCATGGAATAGATGGCTATTATTGGACCAACATATATATAATGTGTTTCCTAGAAAAATCATGGGATTAGGATAAAATGCAAGAAATAGTTCACTGTGAAAAATCATAGGAAAGTGATAAAGACTTCCTAGGACACGTCCCACTTCAGTACCTAATTTTAATAGATCAGACATTCACATAGTGGGGGAGAGATTTGAATAGGAGAAATAAATCCACGCTCCAGTGTTGGTCCACAAGATGGATTTTTACAATTTATAGGATTATCTTCAACCAAGTGGACAGAGGTAATTGCATTAAAGGAAGCAAAGAAAAAATCTATAAAACAACAAATTCTATATTTTCTATATAAGAAACATTAAAGTAAGACCAGAAATAAAATTGGCATCCCTTCTGACAATCATCTCAAACAATGCTTTGGAATTTCTTGACACAAAAATATTTGACTGGGGCGTTAAGAATGTCATCCAACCTAAGAACCTCATGGAAATTGAACTTACCCCTAAAAAGGAAATTATGACATGCAATGAAATTCAATCACAAAAAACAAGAAATTACTGATATCATCATATTAAGCACCATTTCCTGGATGAAAATCAAAGGACATGGAATTCAATAAGTTGAAACTCGTCCTTTGGGTGGATAGAGGTCACCCTTAAGTGCATGAAGTAGGAAGTTATCCATACAATTTGGTTTATGGTAAAGAAGCAAGGCTACCTATATCTCTCGAGTTGAAAGTCCATTAGATTTCTCACACCAATACTAATATTGAAAGTGTGCCTATATCCCCTTATATGAGGCCATTGTGTAAGTTAGATAACGTGGAACTCGTGGAGATTTAAGAATTAACAAGTTAGGCCTATCCATGTTATTGAGTTGAATCAAGATTAGATCATAGCTAATGCTTTGGGATAGAACATAGTAGTGCTACAAAAACTTAGCCAAAAGGGAGACTCTTGTGATTTAGTGGGATTCAAGATAATGCCAAGCCAAGTTTAAAACATCTAGCCATATCATTTTGATTAGAATTTGAAGTGGCCCTTATGTGATCTCCAACTACAAGCCAAGTAATGCATTTCCAATTTGGTGCCTTAATTTTTCTTCATGGAAAAGAACTTACAATCCAAATCAATGGGTTTTATTTAGAAGCATTTATTTTGAAAATCTAATCTCACCTTGTATATAATAGTCTAATTTTTTATTCAAAACATGTCCAAGTTCTTTTAGGGGACATGTATTACTATTAGTAATAGTTTGGGCTTTCCTAATAAGTGTTTTTGCACTCTCTATCATGTTCCACCTTGAGACATGTTATTGATCTTCCATTTTGTACGGTAAGTTTTTGATACACTTGACAAATCCAAGCACAAATCATTTATTATGATTCTATTAATTTCTTTCAATAGCTGGAAATTTTAGCATAGTCTGGAGTGAATTTTAGTATATAGATGCCTTCAGAACTCCACAAATCAACACTGATCCAATTTGATATTTAGTTCATACATTATTTAGAAGACATGTTTTAATTATATTACTTAAAGTTTATTAGATGTCTTACAATCCTCATTTTACACACATTTTGATTCTTTTAATTTATTTATATGTTTTTATTAGGTGTATTACAATATTTTAGTGTTTATTTTGATTTCTTTGATAACCTTCTTAGCTTTCATAAGATACTATTCTTTCTATCATATTTTACCACATATTTTCATTTCTATATTTTCCTATCTTATGAATTAGGTTTCCATTCTTAGTATTTATCTTACTTTTACCTTTTCACTTTTTATAAGCCACATATGTCATCACATTTGTGAAAACATAGAAATGAAAACATAGGTAAAACATAGATAAATGTAAACATAAAACATCCCATATGAGATGTACACAAGCCAAAATGTTGACTCACACACACACACACACACACACACACACACACACACACACACACACACACACACACACACACACAAATATATGTGTGTGTTTGTGCTTATGTATGTATGTATGTATGTATTTGTGTATTACATATATACATATATATACATACATGTGTGTGTGTGTGTGTGTGTGTGTGTGTGTGTGTGTGTGTGTGTGTATTTATGTATGTATATGTGTGTGTGTGTGTGTGTGTGTGTATGTGTGTTTCACTGAATAATTATGTGATAAAAAAGATAAGGTAAAAGTTCAAGGATGAATACCTGTGATATGTAGATTGAAGGTTAAATGCATGCGTTACTGACTTTATCCAAGCTGATTGTAGAGAACTCTTTTTTTTTTTGGAAGGACTACCTGTAGATATAGAGAAATACCACCAAATGATATTAAATACCAGGAGTCAGAGGACTACCTAGCAAGGATAGATCTGAGAATCATGATGCTTCCTCGAATGGCTATCAATCATCTATTTTTATCAAATAAATGAAAGTAAATATGAGAAATAAAGGTCATATTGCTAACACTTTGATTTAGGTTTATCAAAATTGTTATCAAAAAACTAAATTAAGCAAAGTAATGAAATATAAACTAATTTATTATCAAGAAATGTATGTTTCTGGTTGGGACAGGTCACAGGGGTGTTAGGTAAGGTCACAAAGGTATCTAGTAAGGTTTGGGTGGAGTTTAGGTGGTGTGAGAGGAAGTTTGGTGAAGCTTAACAGAAAACACAGTGATTGATATTGGTCTAGTGACCGATACCTATAGATAGGGGAGACCAACGATGATTAAGGTGACTGACATTGGTAGCGGAAATTTTATATTAACTTATTAAATAAAGGTTTTTAGGCTCTCTGTGATTACATAGAGAGTGAGGGTGATATGGTTTGGGTCGCAATATGGACGAGCAAACTCTGTGATACTAATAAGGAGGTTTAGAATGGTGACAAGGCTTGGGATGGTTAAATAGTGGGTTGATTGGAGGAAGGTGATGTACATGCAATAGAGAAAATAAACTACTGAAACAAAACAAAGATATGAAAAGGGAATAAGAAAAATTATTAGGATCAAAATACTTACTTGATGCCTTACAGATCTTAGGAATTAGAGGAGGATGGTAGTTGATATGTGAAGATATTTTGTTTTTAGTGTCACGAAAATACTCTGAGAGTGTTCTTGTGAATATTCCAATTCTCTAGAAGGGAAACCGACTTTTTTTCTTGTACTATGGTTATGTGTGTTTGTCATTTGGATGCAGGAGGGCTTGAAGATTCACTCTTGAATGAAATCAGGCTCTAATAACTGAATGAACAACCCGTGTAAAGAGTTGTGAAAGTGTATATAAGGTAACTGATGGAGGTTAGGTTACCATTGTTGATTGAGGGATAATCAGTGTTGGTTAAGGTGGGAAATTCTAGGTTTACCAAAAATAGGCAGATCTTTACTATTTTTGGCATGATTTTGATTGATTCCACCTAGGGAAGTGGATTTCAGTTGAGGGAAGGAAGGAAGGTCATAGAAGAAGTCCAGTTAGGTTTAGGAAGAAGTCTTAGTTAGTTATGTTAAGTGGTGACTCATCACTGGGAGTGATGACTTCATGCTGAGAGTGATGACTTGGTCATTGTGAGTTAAATGACCCTGGAATGGGTTCAGGGTGAGGTGTAATGATGAGGTGGAGGTGTGAGGGTGAAATTAACTAAATTAAATTAATTAAATTAATTAATAATTTGAGGATGAATACTACTATAGGATGAAGGGGTCATGATTAATTAAATATGTTACGTTAATTGATTAAAGGGGGGCAAGGGGAGTGTGACCTAAATTTGGTGTCTACATTTTCCCCTTTTTCACTTAGCTTGTATTGGTAAGAGATGCTAACAAAAACATGGATTCAATGTCCTAGCTATAAGTGGAAGTTAGGTTTCTCCAAGTAGGAATGAAGGTGATCCCCCTCAAACTACGAACCGATGAGGTTGGAAAACTAGTTGGGGAGTGGTTTGATAAATAGGTTATTGATGAAAGTGAGGGTTAGTAGGTAAGGGTATGGTCATTTTTGGTAATGGGTAATGGTCATATTCGGGTAATGGGTAATGGAAATTGACAACAGGCACACATATAGATTTTGATACAGTACCAGGTGGAAGAGCTTGCAAACTCGACATTGTCAAAAGGGCGATAGGTTTATCCAAATGAGGTTAAAGTGATTTAGGTATCCAAGGTATAGGATATGGTCATGAAGCATGAGTTCTAGTGTAGGAATGGGTAATAGGTTTTTTTCCATGGCACCAAAGGTATGGTTGGGATAAAAATTACGTCATTAGGCTAAGGTAAGGTCATTAGGCTAAATAACACGGGTAATAGCATCACAAGGTATAATGAGTACACAAATTAAAATGTCAGAAAAGGTAATTCAGATCAAGGAATGTAGGTTAGGGAACAGGTAAGGCTGAGGTATATGTAAATAACATGTCTATAAACGTATTTAAGGAAATGTAAAGGTAATGTAGGCTTATGGGTAGGGTGCAATAGGAGTTAGTAAGGTCAAAAGTTATCGGATCAATAATGGTTTTAGGCAAAATGGGCATAGGGTGGGTCAAATGGTTATGTCAGGTGAATGATTTCAATTATAGTGTAACCAACGTCGGTTGGCTAGGGATCGACATGACCGATGTCATTCATGTTGATTTGAGGTTAAAAAAGGAAAATTACATGTTTTACGGATTCATTTTAACCTTTCCACTTTTTGAAAATGAAAGAGGAGAAGTGTAAGAGGGGAAAGTTATAGTATGAGGTGTGGACCAAAGTTAGTGAGCCACATAGTAGGTGATTGGAATTTGACTGGTGGGTCCACGAGATCGATTTGATTGGTTGTGAGGTGAGGAGTTGATTTTGGGCATGAAGGATGTGGGAGAGGGAGTGGGTGGGCCACCAAAATAGTAGCCAGATGTGCCACCATAAAGACAGTGTTGAGATAAGGTAGGATTCAATTTGAATCCTTTATTTGATTGAAAGAGAGTTTTTTGAAATCATTTTATGTAAAATTTGGGTATAATGTTAATTTATGAAATCGTGGTTAAAAATGAATGAAATGAGGGAGGGGGAAGGTCTAATGTAGCTTAAATAGGGTTGGTAATGAAGCTAGGATAGTTTTGGGTGGGCGAGAGAAGGTATTTAGTTTTTTTGTGAATTTGTTGATAATGGGGATGGGGGTTTCAGTTTTTGGCTGAAAAAGAGACCGACGTTGCTCATGGGTTGGCTAACGTTGTTGGGCTTTGGCTGGCATCAGTCAAGGTCTTGATGACTAATTCTAGTAAAAGAGGACCGTTAATGGTCAAGGTGACTGATCCCTGTCACGATTAAGAGTAAATAATTGAAATAAGGGCTAAGTAGGAAAGTAAAATAGGCAAGGAAGAGGTAAGTGAAGATCTATGTAAAGGGAATGGGTAAAGTGTTCTTTTGGTGATGTGGGATAGGTAAGTAGGTGAGATGAACTAAGATATTGAGTAATGATGATAAAGGACAGTAGGTTTTTAGATGAATTAGGTAAATGGGGTAGGCATGATTGATGTGGTTGGGAATTGTGTGGTGGGAAATAGGTGATTTGAGGTGGTCAAGTCTTGACAAGGTCATGTTAGATGATGCATGCAAGAGATCAGCTGAGTATGAGGGACATAATGCCACCCCTACTGGTACATATGCAGCCTAACATGACTATAGAGGAGTGGGACCAAATGACCAATGTTGGACTTAGTGTGATTTGATGTTATAGGTGTATAGCCCATGATAATAGCTTCATGGTCACTCTCATCGATAGATGGGACTCCATGACCAGTACCTTTAACATACCAATGGAAAAGATGACCATCACCTTGGAGGATGTTTATAGGATCCTATGACTTCCTATTGTTGGCGAGCTAGTATATTCCTGTAACATTCCCATTTTAAGACTTTAGAAACAAGGGATTTTTTTTGTTTGCATAATGTTCTCTGTTCTAAATTAACATAATTTAGAACACACATTCCAAAGACAATCTATCTCATAAAAAATAACCATATACAACTATAAATGACTCGATGAACATTGATCTCTCATTTCATGACTTGGAATCATACCGATCTCTCATGATAACTTTATGATGTGTATAATATGTATACCTGGTTCATTTAGCCTTTTAGGGGTATCAAGTGTTCTATTTAAGAGGCCTATCTGAGTATATGTTACCAATACTAATATGATAATCCCGCTTCTTAAACTAGGTGACATAAGACAATGCAACCAACAACTTGTGATACTTTAACCAAAGATTTTAAACATAATATTCATGTTTATATTCCTAGACGTCATACTCATCAAACAAAATAAGTCCTTCACCATAATTGATATGTTTATCTAGAATGGTCTTCCCTTAATTTTATCAGTCCACTCATTCAAAGTTTAACCCTAACAAAGGTAATCAACATGGCCTAGTGTGGAGGACTACTTACGGTGACTAAGGGTACATAGACATACTCAATTGACTTATGTTGATTAGGTGTGTCTATTTATCCTAAGTCAATGTGAGTTGACCACAACACTAGATCATCCTCCTATCTTTGCCTAGGGTAGAACTGTGATCAATTCAGAATTTATGTTAGTCTAGTTTGAACAAACTCTAAAAGGGTGTTGAGACATTTCAACTGTAGCATAGTATCCTTGTAAAGACCCTTGTCATCACAAAGGTACTACGTCATGGTTGGCATGTGTCAACATCCAACTGAGGTTTCCTCATCTGGACAAACATACCTTAGAAATAAGGTTATATCTTATTAATTTCCTTACTACAGATTAATTACAACAACCCTACTGAATAACTAGGTTCCTTAACCATTAGAGTTCCAACTTAAAATTTCCATAGAGATAGGTATGGAGAGAAATCTTCTTCCTATCCAATTCACATTTTATTTTTTAATACTATTAACACTCTAAATTATGGTTTACATAACAGGGCCAACACTCATGAAAGTGTTGTTTATTTACTTACTTACTATAGCCCTAGCTTTAATAAGTTCTAAGAAAGTCCTTTTTAGATTATAATTCATAGAAATGAAGTATATTACCTTGTTATTTTTCTTTTCCAACATTCTTAAATTGGTTAAGGAAGTATACAAGAGAAGGCACACCGTCAACTATCTACTGGGTATAATCAAGAATCATTTCTAAACGGTCTTAAGTCAAAACTATGATTCATTTCATGGGATTTGTCTTTCCTTTCCCTTATTGAGGGTTAATTTCCATTTTAATCCCATTGTACATTATAAATTATAATCAAAATTTAATTCTCATACAATCATTTTATTTGAATACATTCCTAATGATATGATTAAATATTTGTGCAAGATTTTCAACTTTATAAATTACATCTTCACTAGAGAAGGTTTTCCAACTACACCTTAGATATCTATTTATTCTATTCCAAACCATAAAAGTAGGTTACAATTTATAAAATAGAGTAATACTTATCATTTCCATTCACTGTTTTCCAAAATTAATTGCATCATGTACAAACAAGTTTCACACACCTTTTATTCAGTAAGGAGAAGTTATAAATTTTCAAGTCCAACTTTGTAGATATTGAAAAATATCAAAAAACCATACTTAATCAATTCAGATACAAATTTGTTTTCCATCAAGAACATTTCATTAATAAAACCATATCTCAAAAAAATAAAGATTCAGTCTCTTTGATAATTTACTTTCTAAATATCTTTCTCCTTTCATCATTTACGAAGTCCATCTTCAAAATTTCTAAAGATATTTCTCCTTTCATCATTTACGAAGTCCATTTACAAAATTGCTAGCATGGTTCAGTTCATTGAACTGATCATGATAAACACTAAATAATTAAAAGGATGTGCTTTTAGCTAACTGTTTCATAAAAAGAACTCTGCTATTATGAAAAATTCCTAAAGCAATTAAAAAAGAATTGGCCAAAAAGGATATACAAACTCTAATAAAAGATAGAGAAAGAGACATACTTCAAATAAAAAGCAAGGTTATGACCTGAAATCAACCACTTTACCCTACCATCTTATCTTTTATTTATCAAAAGAAGTAAAACAGTAAGTTAAAATGAGTAACCTTTCATCAGAATTTCACTACCTCTTTCATACATATTTTATATGTTTTCTAGCTCAGTTAAACCTATTTAACAGAATAATGTAACTACCATAACTATATTTTAAGAAAAGCTCAACATTATATCATTTATAAACATTACTTTCCATCCAACTATTGTATAAATCTAAATTCATCCTAAATACTAAGACGTTAACCGTTGAACTTAAAGATCATAAGAAACAAGTTAGGATAATCCAAATCATCATAATATTTATAATGTCTCTATTTAGAGTGTCCTAATACTCAAACTTAGAACTAGAAATCAAATTAGGTTAACAACTAAACAATCTAAATCAGACCTCATAAAGAGGTAAGGTTACTTTCAACAAGAATAAGAGTTACACTCCAATCTGAAAAATATAACCCATTGTTATCATTGCTTTAATTAAGTAGAATGGTCAAGTTTATACTTTATACTAACTCATTAATCCATCCAAACATAATAAACCATCCCAAATATTTTTAACTTCAGCTAGACAGTCCCAAAACATTCTGCATTTATTCCTATCAAATATTCAAGAAGTTGCCTAAATGCAATAGACCTAAGAGGGACATCATCTTTACCAAGTTTGAAGCTGAAAGAAGATTAAAGGAAGGTGAGAGAGAAAGATTACTACCCCATAATGTTTTTTATGATTAAAAGATAAACTTAAGAAACCAAGAGCATGTAATGAAAATGGTCATTTATCTAATGCTTCAAACCAACATCCCAAAAAGAGATTTAATCTAGGTTTGAATTGAATGAACAACCAAAAACTAGAAGAACGAAAAGAAATGAAGAGAAACCACATTCCATTACCTTTTATCATTCAAGGAGACTGCATAGATAGTCTTGATTTCCTTAAGATAACAAGTAAATCATTTCCAAAAAGACATTGAGAGGAAAGGAAGAGATTAACAGAAGGGTAAGTCTGAACAAACTTCTCAACTCGAATCCGTGTAGGAAAATAATTATATAATATGATTTAACCAAAACATGAGCCATCATTCCATATTCACGAAGAAAACATTTCTTAAGATCTGAAGGAGTTGAAACCAAGTTTTCTGGCCAAAGGTCTAAGAAACATGCTAATACAATACATCAACTCAATGTCAATAGAGCTATCAAGAAGTTCAAAGTAACGATAATAAACAATATACAATTATCCAATACCCAAGATAGTTTTCCCATCTTATCACCAATGCCACAATTTCATTGGTTACCCAAAGACCCAATAGAGTAGAAAATGGAATATCATTTCCCCTACGGGCTTCCAAAAACTAGACTTCATGAAAACAACTAATCAATTCAAGAGAATAGTAGAAGTATACTTTTTCAGGATTTAAAAATAATAACCGAAAGAACTTAAACAAGTCCATGAAGACGTTAAACCAATTTCCAAGAAAAAACCACAATAATTTAACCTTCTGAAGCACACACAAGGTTAATAAGTCTACAATAGGAAGGATACACTCAAAATAAACAGTCGAAAAATCACAGACAAGTGATAAGATTCAAGGCACAGTCATAATTTTTAGGTCTCCATTTAATATCTAAAAAGGAAAATGTTATGGGCAATCATCAATTGATATCCATGAAGAATTTTTGTAAGATCATAATGATAACCAGTCATTCCAACAGTTTCCTATGATAAGACCTAGAATTTCAATTTTAAACAACTGAAAACACCAACAAGTTTTAAACATTTATACTAAGATCACATACAAATTTTTGGCTATGTTTTCACACCCATACAAAAATATTTAAAAAAATACCCAGTTATATAATCAATAAAACCAAAAACCCAAATCATACTTTCCATCATTCAAACAAGGATGATAAAGAATTCCCAAAAAATAGCCCAAAGACCACAAGGAGAATAATATTACCAACATAACAATAACCAGATTATTCCAAAGAGAAGATTTGTTTTTGATGAACATTTAAGTAAAATCATAAAACTTAATGGATAAAGCCTATCATGGCTGATAGCACTTTGCCTTTACTGATTCACATAAGTATGAAAGCGAAGTCTCCATCCTTCTTTCAAAATGAAAAAAAACACAAAAACTTCCTCTAACTCCTCCTTATATCTTCACAGTGCTAACTCTTTCCCTCCATACCATGCAAGGAAGATAAAATCATGCACAATTGTATTGCATGCAAAAATCAAATTGGAGGTTCGAGAAACAAAACCACATGCAGAGCTCTAGTTCTAAAACCAAAACCTACTAAATTCTTCCTAGGAGGTTTTATTAGTTTCAAAATATTAAATGTGTAGTAGGATTGTCATTCCTTCCTACCTTCCCTCCACTACCATCTCCAACTTTGGAGTAGACTTATTTTAAACAAAAACATGCATTCAAAACTTTGGAGAAAATGCCAACTCACCCATCCAAATTTCCAACTTTCTTTTTCCAAATTTTTCTGTGAAAAGAGATAAGGACTTAATAAATTGTATTTAATTCCTTGGATTCACTTCCTCCCACTTACCCCTTTCTCCATGTCATTTTATAGGACCCCTTAGGTTATTCATTCCCTTAGTTAGGTTAAACATTAATTTAGGAACCAACATAGGTCCATAGGTAAGTCTTTAGTCATAGGTTAAATAATCTCCTTCAGGAAAATAAACTTAGTAGCCTAGGTTGGATTACCCTTTTTAGTATAAGGTTCTAGATTTAAGGAACATAGAGTAAAGAGGTCACATTTCCTTTATGAAAACTTCTTCATACCAAATCAGAAAAAGAGGAAACAAATTATTACTTGATTCAAATATAAAGTAGAGATCCATGGAGAGTATCATATATAACCTTCACACATTCAAGGTCAAGAATCCTTCCATCTATCCAAATTGGACATTAAGACAACAAGACATGAAAATTAGAAGCATGCCTTAGATCAATGGAATTGATCCAAGGCAATGTTGTTTAAACCCCTATAAATTATGAAAACTAAAAATCAAATTAATAATCCCAAGAAGTGAATTTATTCTGCATAAAAGAGATGAATTGCTTCACTTTTAATTAAGAAAAAACATGATAGAATGTACATATTCCAAATAGATAACTTCTTATTTACTTCTAACATGATTTTCTAAGTCAAAAGTGTATACCATCTTAAGAAAAAATCACATGTCAACGTTTGAATTTTATATGGCAGAAGTCATCATAGGTACCAGTCATGCTACAGGCGTTACAATTCCATTTAATTGGATGCATAGGTAGAGCCAATAGTGATATTTGGTGAGGTGATGGGCGAGATGAGGTATCACAATGCGAGTCTCACTTATGGAGATATGTATGTAGCCTATCCATAGGAGACTAGGCTATTAGTGCCGATGATGGTAGCAGTGGGATGTTTTTCTCTCCCATATTTGTAGGGTGGGTGATTTCCATGAGTACTGATCGGTGTGGTGCAGGACATCATAGAGGAGTGCATACACTCTATGTGGGTGCTAGCCTTTCTATTTTAGCTATATAGGGAGCTATGGGACTATGCGAGATTGAGGAGATTTGGTATGTGTTGTACCTATTTATTACATTTCTAGTTATACAAGCAAATCATGTGTGTGTGCCCAGTTAGTTTACTACGAAAGGATTGTTTTGGGGGACTGCATATTTAGAAGATGGGTACCATTCGATGGATAGCCAAGGGTGATGAGGGACACATATGATGTGTCATACTACAGGAAGCAATTGGAAGGCATTTTGGTAGATGATATCATGTGGAAACCATATACTGACTTTCCATCATACAGAGGCATGGCTGAGGATTTAGATAGCTTCAACTACTGAGATGGATATAGGGGCATAATGTCAAGGAGCATGATATGATTCTCTTGGAAAAGGTTAGATGATAGTTTAGACTACCACAGGATGTGCCCTTGCCTTTCCCCCAGTATGGGAGAGATGACATGGAGAGACACGTCTCTACCACATCTGAGTGTGCCTACAGGGAAGGTGAAGTAGATCAGAGATAGATGGATTGATGTTATGGGTGTTATAGATGGATATAAGTAGTGGTGGGTGGCATAGCTTTAGGAGGAACCACTGAGGCTGGGGCAACCTGATTTATCTATTGTCATTGTACAGAGGGATACACTACAAGGTTAAGTGGTCTCCCTACAGGCACAGATTATAGGTTTTTAGGGACAAATGAGAGGGTCAGAGGCTTATGTGACTACCTTTTAGACACAAGTGATAGCCCTATAGGCCCAAGTAGCATAGACATAGGTTCTTGCACATGGTGGATGAAGGGAAGGTAGCTTCCCTATAGGCACATGTGGTAGGTTTACAGGGCTAGGTTTCCATGGAATAGGCACAGGTTGTGGCCTTGTAGGCCTAGGTAGCTATACAACTACTAGTGTAGGAATAGGGACAGGGTCCAACATTACAGGGACCTACTCCAGGATGGGAGACAATTTTTGTTTAGCAGTGTTCATAGGGATCAGTTAGGCTGATGGCACCACCCCAGACTATGTCTATGGAGAGATTCAAGGATGCCATCAACAAGGCTTGCTACTATCAGGATCATCTAGGCACCGTAGGGATTGATGGGCCCTCATATGCTAAGTATTGAGGCCAACAGGAAGCCAGTGAGTGGACAAGATATAGGACTCACAATTCTGGTAGTACAGGGGGTCATCAACCCTAGAGATAGGGCCATAGTGAGGTTATAAGCACTTAGACTAGGCTTAATAGAGGTACAAGAGGAGGAGACAAGTGAGACTAGACATGAGCGTATCATGTGGGGTGATGATTGATATCTATATGTCATATGTTAATTTTATTTTGAATTTATATATGTGTTTGTTTATATATATATATATATATATATATATATTAGCTTATGTGCCCGAAGACATGAGATTGTACATGAGAGTTTTTGAGATAATGGTATTTATTATATATCTGTGTATATATGTTGATACATAGACTCACCCATTTATATAGTTGATGATGTTGACTGGATGGATGATGTACTTGCTCTAATTTCCAATGTTAATGTGTAGCATGGAAACTAGTTGAGTTAGGCATGATTGAGTTGAGGTCATGTAGGCATGATAGATTGTTAGGTAGTTTAGGCATGATGGAGTCAAGATCATTTAAGCATGATTGATTCAAGGTCATTTAGGCATGACGGAGTCAGGTATAGGCATGGTGGAGTCAAGTATAGGAATTGATGGAGTCAAGGTCATTTAGGCATGATGGAGTCTAGGTGATTTAGGTAGTCGAGACCATATAGGCATGATGGAGTTTAGGTGATTTAGGTGGTTGAGTCAAACTCATATAGGAATGATGGAGTCAGGTATAGGCATGGTGGATTCTAGGTGAATTAGGCAGTCAAGGTGATTTAGGGATGATGGAGTCAGGTATAGGCATGTTGGAGTCTAGGTGATTTAGGCATGATTTGGTCATGGTTTTACATTTTATTGGAAAATAAATAATGATGTATATGTATATTGCAGTGTAAATGTCCAAATATTTTATATCATGGAAATGTGAAATGACTGATGTATGATATGGTGATGTTATAAAATGGTAGGTATGTATGTTTTTTATGATTGTTTACTTTCCCAGTTTTGTGTAAAATGGAAACCAACTAAGGTAGAATGTGAATATAAAAGAAGTAAAATTGGTTAGGGGAAAGAGTGGCTGAGCTAACCTCCAAGGGCCCCATGCCCTCAGAATGTTGCCCCGATGTAGTTCTCCCATAAGCTAGGGAAGAATATGATGAGGTAAAAGAATGGGTTGGTAGGTTATAAGAATGACTAAGTCTAGGTCATAGGCATGGTTGAGTTGAGGTCAAATATGCATGGTTGAGTATAGGTCAGAGGCATGGTTGAATTGAGGTCGAATAGGCATGGGTGATTTTGGTGAAAGAGGAATTCCTAAAATGTAGGTTTTAAAGGTCTGGTCATGTTTGGGAGAATTAATAAGTAAGAAAAGAGGTGAATGGTAATAGGAGACCAAAAATCTACCTAATTGCTAAGAACTAGTATGAGTATATCTTACCAAGGATGGCGTATGAACATAAAACCCTAAAAGATTTTCCTGATTGACTGTTCTAAGGGTCAAGAAGGTAACATGATCATGAGATGTCACATTTGTGGCAAATCCCTTGAGTGGGTAGAAGGTTATAAAGGCAAGGTAGTGAGGTAAACAAAGTTGGTTTAGTGTAACTTGGTATGAGACATCATACCTCTTTGGAAAGAGACCCAAGATCAAAACAGGAAAATCCATGATGAAAAAGTCATATTTTTCTTTTTTATTTTTTTAATAGATTGATCAATGTGGGAAGTCTATGTGGGATGAATAGAATATCTCCTTGAGGTCTTCAAAAAGTTGATCTATGTGGGAAGCTTTATAATATTTTTATTTTATTTTTGCAGGAATAGTCTTCTTTTAATGATAGACTATGTACAATATGGCTAGCTTTGTATAGTTCCTTTGAGGGAGCAGTCTATTTATAGCATGAAGATGTAAATATTAGATGTCCTTTTTGAGAGAGTTATCTTTTTTCTATAAGTTTGACTCAAGGAATTTGAATTTGAAAATCCTGTATATTACTTTTGAATTGGTTTTTGGAATTTTAGGTCATGTACAAGACTATAGAGAAGTATAGGCTTCTTTTATGAAGACAAAACCATAGCAAACAAGGGTTATCTATGAAAGAAATGTTTTATGTGATGAACAACCATGGGATTCCATCCTGAAAAGGATGAAAAGTATCCATTAGAATCATGCCATGAGTAGAGTCATGGTACTCATATTGAAGATAAGGTAGAAAGGTGATGGGTAATCACGTGATTCTTATTTATTCATTGATCCTTAAAATAGGTAAGTGGAAGGTGAATGGTGCTCAAGGGACAAGCACTTAATAGACATAAGATGATCTAGGACTTGATTCAATAATAGAATGGTTAAAGATCTAAGGCATTGAGGGGCTCAGGTTTGGGTTTTCCTTTGAGTGAAGACAAATGATAAGCACCTAATCCATAGTTATGAGTAACGATATAGGGTCTAAGCCAATTAGGATAAAACTTGCCTTGTTTAATTTTTCCTCTTTGGTTGCATGTTTATTTTCCTTCAAGACGAGGTCACCAACCTTGAAGGTTTTGGTAGGAGGAAAGGTAGGATGTTAAAAGTTTGGTTTTAGTGAAACATTCAATAAAAGAAGAGGAAGTGACAAGTCCCCCATGGGTATAAGGAAGAATGAGATGGTGATAGGTTAGGTTGGGTAAGATTGGGCATGGGTGAGTAAAGTTGGGTAAGGTAGATGGGGAAAGGTGGGGTAAAGTTTGGCAAGGGAGAATAAGGTAAATAAATATGGTCTTGTTATGAAGGGAGGTGTAATAGAAGAAAAGGGAGTGTTGATTCCCCCATAGGATAAGGAAGAATAAGGTGATGATAGATATCATTGTGTAAGATTAGACCAGGTTAAGTGTGATGAGGTAGGTGGTGGGTAGATTAGGTAAGGTAGATGATCAAGGTCTGGTTTGGATGAGAGGCGTAAAATAGAAGAAGATGTAATGTCTAGTTGCCCATAGGGTAAAGTAGAATAAGGTGATGATAGGTAATGTTGTGTAAGATTGGGAAAGGTTTAGGAAAGGTTTAGGAAGATGGGGCTAAAGCCTTGGTCAGGATAATGAAATCATTGGGGATATTGATGAAGTTGTTGAAACATGGAGCAGTGTGTGAATCCATCAGAAACAAGATAGGTCAGCCCAAAAAATGTTACCTTGGGAGCATGTGAAGGTTTAATAGCAGGTAAAGGTGAACTGGATGGGCTACTGATTTTATCTTTTCCTTTATCCTTCTTCACTCAAGTGGTAATGTTAACCATATTAATATGTGGTAAAGGATCAAGTGATTCATGATAGGTGTAGTGATATGATGGAGAAAAATATGGTGAGGGCATATACTAGTTTTGTGAAAAGAATACAGTGCATTGGCATTTTGGCGGAGGTTTGGATAGCTCTCTTATGTAGATTAAATTGATCTCAAATATTGGAGGAGGATAAAAGGGTTTTGAAGTAGGAGATGAAGGTCATTGAATAGGTAAGGGATGAGGATGGGTAGATATAGGTAGAAGTGGATTAAGTTCCTCATCTAAAAGATCAAATTTTCTTCGGGAGGACATAGTTGGATAAGAACAGTCTTAATAGCCTTACATTTTTTATCATCATGCCCTAGCACATGATAGTAAGCATAAATTTTTGTATCTTCAAACCATTCTAGTTTGGATTTGAGTGGGTCATAAGGTCTAAGTGGTGGCAATGTGATGACAGATGTTTCCAAAAGGTTAGTTAATATTTTGGTGAAAGACCCTGCCAATGGATCACAATGCAAAGTAAGTGTGGTCCTAGATGTAAGTGTGGGTGATTTTTGTGGAGGAGGTGCCACTGGAGGTGGAATCATAGGTTGAGTTAGTTTGACCACCTGTTTGGTAGGTAGTACAGTTTTAGGTTTGGATTACACCTTCTTGGGTAAATATGTAGCAGATGAACTAGCAGTTGAAGGTGGTGTAGGTTTAACTACCTCTTTGGAGGGTAGTGGATTGTTGGACTTTGGTTGCACCTTCTTGGGTAAATGTGATGAAGAAATGCATGATGTAGAAGGGAAGGTAGATGGTGGAAAGGGACGGGTTAACCAAGGCATTTATAGAGGTGCATTGAAGGCTATGGGAAGAGGAAGGTGGGAGTTACTAGTAGAAGAGAAGGGAATATCATAGGTAATGATGAAAATACTAGAAGTGGTGTAGGTATAGGTGGTAGAAAGAATGCAGGTGATGGTGAAGGTGTAAGATGTGTAGGTAATTTGGGTGTAATAGAGGATCGTGACGAGGAGGTGGGCTGTTGTGCTTTTAGTTTACCTTGGGTAGGAGGTTGTTTGGAAAAGGTTAATCGATGGGGTCCTAGGATAGATGGAAGGGGTGAGGGTGACAGAGGGGTAGTGGGAAAAACTGGTGTATGCATCTTAAGAGGTTGAGTTTTCCTCTTAGGTGGGGGAATATTATTTGCATTGGATTGTTTGGAAGAGGAGAAATCTAGTTTGACAGGGGGTTAGACTAGGCTTGATGTTGGTATGACTCCCAATGTGAAAATGGGTTTGGACGCAAAAGAATATATAGATGTAGGTAAGGCTTTAGGCATTGGAAAACTTTAAGTCAATGGTAAAGGTTTAAGTGTAGGAGAGGGTGATGAAGAATATGTCATTGCAACTAGCATGAGCATGATTGGTTTGGTTGTCTGAAATACCTTTGGATAGATCGTGTAAGAATCAGTAGATAAAATTTACATCAAAGTTGAGAGAGGTAGCTGAAGGCATCCCCAAAGCATGGAATTGTCGACATAATGCAAGTGGTCAGCCAAACATGAAAATGACATTGTTGTAGTGTGGATTATGTTGACTTGGTAGTAATCCTTGTAAAGAATGTATGTAAGATAGGGAAATTGTTGGATTCATACTCTGTGGGTAAAAGAGCCACAAGAAAATCAACAAGATCCTTGAAATCCAATGGATAATTGTGACCAATAGGAAGGGGCATTGCTAATGGATCCCCTATGGGTAGGAGAGATGACAAGTAAGATGAGGTAGGTTCATATTTTGGTGAAGAGGAAGGTAAGCATGAATCTCTTGTGGATAGGAAAGAAAATATTGTGGGTTGTTTATCGGGTTGAGAGGTGAGTGGGGAAAATTTCTTGGAAGATGTGGTGGAATCCTCCATGGGTGAAGGAGGAGATAAGGGAGAATCCTCTGTGGGTAAAAGATAAGATGACACAAGTCCCTCTATGGATGAAGGAACTCATGTAAGAATCTCCTCGATAGATGGAGTAGGAAGAAATTGAGTAGGAAGAGCTAGTATGTTGTTAAAAACAACATGAACCTCATGAACATTATTGTCATTGGTCAAAGGTTCACTAGTTTGGTTCAATGACGGGGTTTGGTTTGGGAATAGTTTCTTAAAGATGTGAAGGTTATAATTAGATGGTGCATTAGGGGTATCCAAGATGTGATCTCCACTATCTAACATTTCTTGGACAATGTTTTTGGAAGTTATACAATTACTATTGCTATGACCTTTAACACGATGATAGTTGCAGTAATAATTTTCTTTGTACCATGCGAGCATAGGATGAGAGGGGTCAAAACTAGTATGTGGTTTGATGGGTGGAAGAGTGAAAAATCTTGATTTTACAAGTTTTTCTAAAACTGAAGAATAGGGTTCTCCTATGGAAGTGTATTTTTGTTTCTCCTGCTTGAACTGAAAATCCTGAATAGGAGAAAGGTTGGAAGAAGGATTTGATTGGTTGGATGGGTGAGATGGGCCGGATTTCAAAACTACCGCATGGGCAGATCCTTTTTCTTTAGAGTAATTATTTTTTGGTTTGGAATAAAAAGAGGTATCATTTGATTTAAATAAGCATTCTTACTACACAATTGTATCTTCTTTTCTTCAATGAGATGAATTTCAAGTTTTCATGCCATGGTGAATGCCTCATCAAACATGTAGAAGGTTTGAAATTAGAGAGTTGGTGATATGTTCCTTACATAATCCCTAGTGAACATATCTATTAACTTGGTTTAAGGAAGTTGGAAGGTGAACTGGTTGATTAGGCTTTGCCAATGAGCAAAAAAATATGCGATAGATTCATCTTCATATTGTTCGTGTCAAGTACAAGTTAGTCATGGTGACTTTCTTGACAATGTTGATAGAAAAATGGTCAAGGAAATCTTGAGATACTTGGTTGAATGAGTAAATGGAGTTCCTAGGTAGAGTACTATACCAATCCAACGAAGGTCCTATTAAGGACATTGGGAATGTTTGTAAGAGAAAATCGTAATCATGAGTGATCAGATAACACCCATGTTTAAAAGACCGAAAGTCTTGTTGTGGGTCTTCTTTGTTGTTAAAATGATTGAATTTTCACATTTCCCAATGCATAGGGTATGGATGAATCATAATGGACAGGTGAATGGGCTCATTGCAAATCCCATTGTATGTTAGAGAATTATGTGATCTAGAGACCAATGCTTCCAATGTCTACATCTTGTCCATCATCATTTCAATAAGATCGTTAGTAGGTTATGATGACTGGGAACCCCTTGCAGTATAAGGGGGTAGATGATGAAGGTATGACATGGGAAGAATCCCAGTATATGGTGGTGTTGAGTATGAAAATTATGAGGGAGGAATAGATGCAATTGGAAACTATCCTGAATAAGTGATAAATGAGATATAGGGTTATTGGTGATAAGTGTAGGTAGGTGGAGTGGATGTAATGACTCTCATAGTAATTGGAGGAAGTGAGTGCGAGATGGAGAGGATAATGTTTTAAAGGACTATGGGCTATTGACACCATGGGTGGTTGAGATGCAATAGGTATATGAGAGGCAGTGGGTATAGATAGACCTACACTCAAGGTAGTTGATAAAGGAATGGTTGACATCACAAGAGAAACTGATGTCAAAGGCACTACAGATGCCATAAGTGAAATAGATATTGATGATGTAGGGTCAAGTTGGGACACCACAGGTGGTAAGGTGGAAAAGGGTAAGGCTGAGATAGTAGTAGTTGATGTAGAAGTGGGTGCGATGGTAGTAGGAATGGACATAGGAATTCCATATACAAGCTGACCTGATGAATCCCAAGTGGATGAATGGGATAAATAATATTGTAAAGTAGCAGGGTTTTGATCAAGGAGTCTTGTGAACTACTCATCACTAGTATTGATGATGATATGATGACTAAGATCCATATGTGATAGAATGGAAGGGGGCAATGGGCTAGACAAAAGTGGCTGAAGGCTATTGCGGAATGCAAGGGTGTTCGCTTATCTATTAGTCAAAACCATGTGAGTTATAGTATACTTGGTAATTTGATCTTTGTAGATGGTACAAAAGCATAGAAGGAATGGAGGAAAATAGTTTCGAAAGGTGAAAATTGGTAATTTTTTTAATTGAAAAATTAAAACATAGAGACCGATGGTGGTTGGGTAACTGGTGTCAGTAACAGAGGGTAACCGATGATGGTAAGAGGACCAATACCAGTTACCTTGGAAAATAAAAGGATTTGTAAATTTGGCAACAAATGATGAAAATGGAGCAAATCTGGATCTTGACAGTGATTTAAAAGACATGAAGATATGGTGAGGTAAATGAGGAAACCCCAGAAAGAACATAAATTTGATGAATTCTACTTTAGTTAAAATGACCAAAATAGTAGGAAACTGAGTAAACCGATGAGTTACTAGTAAACCGATGACATCCAACACCGGTCACTGTGAAATTTGTGAAAAGATGGAAAAAGTGAATTTGGTGATTTAGATCAAATAAAAGACCAACCCAAAAACCTGAGTATGGAAATGATTGACCCTAACACACTTAGAAAGAGTCAAAATACACCAACTATGATTATGGAGTGTGAAAGGAGTCAAGAATGAAGAAAATGAACTCACACCTCAAAACACAGATCAAGTAAAAACTAACAAACATGAAATCCTATGTGGTGGATTTCATGTTCCACTTATGCCATTTATGACTGACTTGTGAATAGAGTAGAGTTTTTGGTTTGATAAAAGGTGCCCTACAAAAATCCAACAACTAAGGATAGTTTCAAGTAATTTTTGGCATGGGATATCCTTTCACTTAGATAATGACTGGATAGAGAAACCAGTTTGGAGCCCACTGTCAATCCTCTGATCATGTGATCATTGACAAATTCTTCCAGGTAGGATGTTGTTTAAGAAAATGAGTACTTTATTTGTAGTAGTTTGGTGTAGAGAATAAAGTGTGCACTACGGTTCAATTTTTCAACCATCAGCTGGGCATGACTTCCAGCATATAGGTTGCCCACAATTTTAAATGAGCTATAGATGCAACACTCAGAAATGATATGTAAATATTTTATACCCAAATCCAAAATGACATTCAATAAGAGAAATGATGAATAGGAAAGAGTATGTCCTTCACTAATGCAATACAAAAATAAAAAGAATGGTTCTTTTTAGTCCAAAATATGAGTGTCAATGAGATAAGTAGAAGAGAGAGAATGTTCCAAAGGAGAAAATTTAATGTGAACTCTTTCAAAGGGAAACAGACACAATCTTTCACCTAGGAATAAACAATGCAAAAGAACCCCTGATGGGTCCCATTGGGTTTGCCAAAATGTTTCACCAAATAATTGTGTGATAAAATAGATAAGGTAAAAGATTAAGGAGGAATACCTATGATATATAGGTTGAATGTTGAATGAGCACATTACTAACTTTATCCAAGTTGATTGTAGAGAAATCCTTTTTGTCTAGGAAAGACTACGTGTAGATATAAAGCAAGACCACAAAATGATATTAAATAGCAAGATTTAGAGGACTACCTAGCAAGGATAGATCCAGGAAGTATGATGCTTCCTTGAATGATTATCAATCCTCTATTTTTATCAAATCAATGAAAGGAAATACGAGAAATAAAGGTCATATTGCTAACACTTTGATTTAGGTATCTCAAAATGTTATCAACAAACTAGATTAAGAAAATTATTAAAATATAAACTAATTTAGCATCAAGAAAGGTATGTTTCTAGTTAGGACAAGTCACAAGGGTGTTAGGTAAGGTCACAGAAGTATCTGGTAAAGTCTAGGTGGATTTTAGGTGATTTTAGAGGCTTTTTGGTTAAGGTTAACATAAAACATAGTGACTGATACTGATCTGGTGACCGATGTTGGTAGAGAGGGAAGACTGATGACGGTTAAGGTGATAGGCGTCAGTAGGAGAAATTTGATATTAAATTATTAAACATATGTTTTTAGGCTCTCTATGATTGCACAAAGAGTGAGGGTAGTATGGTTTGGGTCATAATATGGATGAGAAGACTCGTGGATAATAAGAAGGAGGTTTAGAATGGTCAAAAGTCTTGGGATGGTTAAATAGTGGGTTGATGGGAGGAAGGTGATGTACATGAAACAAAGGAAATAAACTACTAAAAGAAAACAAATATCTATAAAGCGAATAAGTAAAATGATTACAATCACAATACTTAATTGATGTCTTGTAGATCTTAGGTGGTGGAGGAGGATGGTAGTTGATCTGTGAAGAGATTTTGTGTTCAATGCCATGGTAATACTCTAAGAGTGTTCCCATGAATCTTCTAATGATCTAGAAGGGAAAACAATTGCTTTTCTTGCACTGTGGTTGTGTGTGTTCATTGTCTGGATGTAGGATGGCTTGAAGATTCACACTTGAATGTAATTAGGCTCCAATAACTGAATGACCAACCCATGTAAAGAGTTTTGAAAATTTATATAAGGTAACAAATGGTGGTTAGGTGACTGGCATTGGTTAAGGGATAACCGATATCAGTTAAGGCAGGAAAGTCTAGGTTTACCAAAAAATAAGTAGATCTTTACTAGTTTTGGCATGATTTTGATTGAGTCCACCTAGGGAAGTGAAGTTCACATGAGAGAAGGGAGGAAGGTCATATAATAAGTACAATTAGGTTTAGGAAGAAGTCTTAGTTAGTTATGTTAAGTTGTGACTCAACACTGGGATTGATAACTTAGTGCTGGGAGTGATGACTTTGTCATTGTGAGTTAAATGCCCCTAGAATGGGTCTAGGGTGAGGTTTAACGATGAGGTGGAGGTGTGAGGGTGAAATTAACTTAATTAGAATATTTAAATTAATTAATAATATGAGGATGAATATTAGTATAGGATGAAGGGGTCATGATTATTTAAATGTATTAAGTTAATTGATTGAAGGGGACCAAGGGGAGTGTGACCCAAATTTGGTGTCTACAATATGTATACATATATGTATGTGTGTGTATATACATATACATAAATACATACATACATAAATATATCATCACATAAATCTCATGTCTCTTATAGGCCTCAACCCCTCAATAAAGGAGGCATTATGCTCCATGTAAATGGGGTCTAACTAGATACTCAGGTAGAATTGGACAAGTGGTTTTCCCTTCATATTGTACTAGAATCCTTTCCAGCTTCTCTAGCCACTCTAATCTCTATCCTATAAATTACATTTGTGTAGTAATCAAATCATGCACTTTAGGCATTATTTATCCTAGTCTCATACTACTATTTAGAAGGTTCTTAAGTGAAGAAATTACTAGTTGATCCCATATTTTGGAAATCTTCTTTTACTTTTTATTTTGTCATTCCTACACTTTTTTATATACATCTCCAATTGTTTTGGCACTTTCCCATCATTTTATCCTAAACTGTGGTACCCATGCCTATACTGGGGCACCCCGGGATTCCTTGGTCCTACCTGGGGCACCATGATCCTTTTTTCTATTATCCCACCTATTTTTGGGCTTCTTCTAGCCATTTTTCATCCTTATCATTTTCATAGTTGGCCATGTCGGTATTAATTATGCAATTAGAGAAAGATAACCCTATATATATATATATAAAGTTATGAGACCATAATGAGGGTCCTAGCATCACTTACTACTATCACTCCATCTAGAGTTGCATCCATTAACTTACTTACATCCATATAGTTCCATACATCAAGGATAAGATATCTACATCAACACACACTTCATAGGGGGTATCCTATTCTATTTTATGCACACATACTAACACATTTTCTACATTTAGTTATTGCTCGCTACTTAACAAAGTGTTACTGGAACAATAAAACCTAGGGCATCACACACACACACACACACACACACACACACACACAACACACACACCACACACACACACACATTTGGGTCACACACACACACACACACCAAAACTACATTTGGGTCTGAAATGTAAGTCCATCACTCAGTTGTGGGGGATGAGGTCAGTTTGACCCATTCATTTTTCATATTTTATTTTTTAGGGTTTTGATAATTCTCTTTTCCCTTGTAATTCTTCAACTTCACCTTGATATAGTCAATGTATTTTAGCTCATCCAATGCGATAGTTAGTGAAGGTTACAGAGCATATTCCAACCCATAAAGAACTAGGTTCCGATATTTTTAGATAACAAGGCACCTATTCTGTCAGACCAGGGAACCCTGGGGTGTCCCAGTACCCTCCTGGGCACTCTAGTCTTCTGAGATCTTCCAGATGCACTCTTTTCGGGACCTTTGTGCACATGTTCCATCTTCTATATTCTCCTTTTAGACCTATGACACCCTACTACAGTCATCCACAATTAACAGAGTTCATGCCTTACCTTCCTCTTACATATTAGGGTCTTATTTTCTACTAGGTCAATCATTTTTATCATTTTATTCACGTTATAGTACTTTAGTGCATTTATTTACAACATTTATGTCCTCTAATATTATATTAATTATTATTACATTTCCCCTATTTTTAGTTAATTTTAGTTCATCAATTTGTCATAATACATGCATCAAATAACCACCTAGCATGTTCCACTTCTAGTGCTCCCTTATTCTACTATACCATGCATAGAAGCATACATGTATCTCTATAAGCTATAGTTGTGAGTCTCACATTCTTCTTCTATAGCTCTCAAGCCACATATTTGGAAAATTACATAGTCTTTATGTTCTTCTACAGAGATAATGCAATGGGATAAAACTATTTATGTTTCATCTATCATATTGATAAAGTCATACCGAATTTATAATTTCTTCTCACTATGGATCTCTCATAGCTATTTATCATGGAGGTTTTACAAAGGTTGGTGCCTCCTAGTGCTATCAAGGCTCACTCCCCTCTTTCATATTTAAGGCTGATCCTAACCTCTATCTCTTGGTTCCTCTATTTTTTCACTTTTAGAAACCGTGGCTCCAAAACCTTTGTGATTATCCCCTCAACCATGCTTAGAAAATCCTTTCATCAGATTTTACTCCTTTTATAGTCATGCATACTCAATTATTCCAACTACTCACTCCTTTGTGTTGGATTCTCTTCTTTTACCATTCAGACTTCAAATTTGAATTTGCAATCTTTAATTCCCTTATCTATGTGATCTACGCTTGGCTAATATTGTTACATTACATCACCTAGTGGTTGGATTCTACTTATTGGCCACTCCATCATCTTGTCACTACCAACCATGTGACCATGTAGACATATTACTTCACATCCTTTCTATTAGTTGTCACTACATCTTATCTCTTCATGCCTCATCCTTTTCACCTTCTCCACTCCCTTTCTGTTACTTATTTCCTCCAAGATATTTGTGTGATTTATTTTCATCTATGCACCTATTTTCCCTTAGTTTCTATTCTTGGAAACTTCTCCTCTATGTTTCATTCCCTTTTCATGTTATACATCCTTATTCTTTGTTATAGATATCATGTCATCTTATCCTCTTCTCTAGTGCATCCTTATCTTTGCAAACTTCAATTGGTGCATCCTCTTTTTGGTTGCACTCCATCTTCCCTGTAGAACTCTCTTTATCCTCCTACATCTCCACTCTCTCATGCTTTCCTTTATGCCTAATCCTTCTTGTACCTCATTTATAACTTCTACCACTTTTAATTGTGGGCATCTACCTCTTTACGCACCCTTCTATTATTGTGTGTGCCTATTTTCCTATTTACACGACCTCTTCTTTATAACCACTTTATTCTTCCTTATTTATTTCTACCTACACATTTCTTTAGTGCATTCATCTTCCTTTTGTTTCTTTGGGCCACTCTTATTTATGTAGATTTCTCCCACAACCATCCATCTTCCCATTCTATCGTGCACCCTTCTTGCATTTCCCTTTCATTTTCCTATATGTCTTCCAACTCTCAAATGTACTTTTTTTAGTGCAAGTCAACCTTCATTGCTAGGATTCCCTTACATTAAACATCTAGGGTACTTTAAACTTGAGATCCTCTTCAAGTAGATCTAATTAGAGATGGAATCAATCTTTGTACTATGTAAGGAGATAGTCCTATGTCCTTTAACCAATGATCCTCCCTCCTTCTGTGCTTCTTTTGGTACCTCTTCCCAGTCCTTGGTCACTCCCTAGTGATTGTACCACACTTTCTCATGTGCTTCTATGAGTTCTCACTATTTACAATCTTGTCTTCCCTGGAAGGATATTCTCTCTTGATTATTTGTGATTTCTTTCCCACTCTTTTTTCTGTGAAAGTGTTTACTTGATTTGAACCATTCTTTTTTGGTTCTTCCACTAATTTTTCTTTCCTAAGATCCCTTTCCCTTCTTTAGATCCTTCTTGTGTGGGTCCTTCTTTATTTTTTTCAACCATCCACCTCCTATGAATGAATTCTCTCTACATCTTAGAAATATTTGACTTATCGTGGTATTCTCAACTTCAGGAAAGTCTTTGACCATTCCTCTTTACAATTCATTGTTTTTATATGAAAGTTATCCTCTTCTTAAAGCTTCCCTAATGATACTTTTACCTGGTGATCCTACACTCACTTTCGTATCTCATTTGCACAAGTATATCCTCACCTTTAAACTCTTTTTGGTCCACTCTATTGATAGACTTCTCCTCTCTACAAATTTTTATTGCACACACTTTTGACGTAACTCTCCTACACCATCTACTTTCCCTTTCTCAAGGTCTTCTTGAGGGTTTATTCTCCCCCTCACCTCTCAATATTTGTTAGAAAACACTCTAGCTAATTTCCTCTATCTTCTCCTTCCTCTTATTGTGGAAATTTTACCTCTCCACATTGTCTTGTGCCTTCTATGCACATATCCTTTGGATCCTTCCTTCCACACTCCACTTTGTGATCTCTATTGACATATTCCCTTCATGGTGAACTCCTTTCCATGTGCACTCTAGAAACTATTATCCTTACTATCTCTACATTTTTTCCTTAGGGAAAAATACTTCTATAAATGACTGTTCTTGGCCTGTCTCAATCCCAACTTCCTTCTTTGTATTTTCCTACAATTTATTCAAAATATCATTACACTCTCCCCAACTTGTGTGCTCCTCTTATTTTGTGCGCTTATCTATATATATCCCCTCGAGGTCACCCTATATCTCCTTACCCAGTACGCTTTGTTTCACACATAATTTTTTAATCTCCATAGATTTCTTAGCTTCCTTTAAAATGGTACTTGTTATCACCAAATCACAACACCCCCAAATGTCCTGATTTGTGGATGGGGCATTTGGTGTATTTTTTGTAACATTAGATCATCTCTCAATTTTTGGGACTTGTGGGCATGAGATGACCCTTTAGAGAAGGTAAGTTACTACTCCTAAACTACCTACCACAATCTACTCCTAATACAGGTAAGAAAAATAATCCTAATCTAACATTATAAGGGACTAGGGAGAGAGAGTGCATGAAAATAAACCTACACTAACAGTGGTGATACACCAGAATAGGAGGTGGTTATCCAATGATCTAAATTCTTGAAATGGAGAGAGATGAGCAAAGGAGAGGGTGGAAAATATGCAGCACAGACCAGAGATAGATTCACACAAAACATCATTTCATACCCATTAAACACATCTCTCAAAAAATGCAATAAGCATCAAAATATGCACAATGTACCCTGTAATGGTGAGAGGTAAGAAGATATGATAAAATATGCAAAGGATGGACAACATGCACCAAAAAATATATTTTATTACTCCATGAACTCACACAGTACATCATCAGTGGGAAACAAGAAAAAAAATGCCATTATAAAGCAAAGAGAGGAGGCTTAAACTCCACATTCAACACTAGTAGAGAAGAAAGAGAGAGGAAGTAGGAGAAAAAAATGACCAACTCTCTTACAAATGAGCCTAAGATTACATTTTATAGAATGAGAGGAAGAGAAGAGTGTAAACTTGAAATTTCCTTTCTAACCACTTACTAGTAGTAATAAATAAGGTGAAATAATGGAAATATATTTATAATACCCCCGCCATGATGTCCCATACCCTGCAACAAAGAAAGAATGATTTCCCATGCTCATTCAATGCATTTCCAACCACCACCCATCCTCCAACATGAACTGGGATCATTTTATATGATATCATCCATAATATCTTCATCAATTCCAAAATTTATTGATTTTTATGCATCAGTATTGGAGCCATGATTCTAATGAGTCAAATTTTGTGTTTTTTCGTTGATAAATGCTCAAGTTATGAGATCTTAAGTGCAGATGGATATTTTGGATTTTCCAGACATTCCTTCAACTCTACAGGAGTGAAAATTAATTTTTTTTTGAAAAAAATAATTTTAATAAATCTCTCTCTCTCTACAATGTTTCTATACATCTTCAAATGATTTTACATTTTAAAGATGTGGGACCCATCTCTGATTTGATTTCCTCAAAAGGGGGAATTATTTTAATGTCTGAGTATTGAAATAATTTCCAGCTCTACACTAGTTCACTGAGCTCACCCTTTTCATACCTCCCTAAGCTTTGCATATGTGTTAGCCCCGTCTCTTTATTTATGGCGAGCTCTTAACTTGTCTCTATGGGATCGATGTTATCCTAGCCCAACTTAGTACCTATACACTTGCTTGCTTTTCCACTGAGTCATCTCACCACATCATCCCACACAGAGACCCCTTATGAATCCATAAGCACTGAGTAGTTTCTAATATGGAGAGTCCCTCGAACGCATAGCTAACTCACCCTTTGGATCATTGGCCAATTACCTCACTTCCACATGGAGGATCTATACATTCTTAGGGATTTTAATCCTTCCTTTGAATTACTGAAAATACGTTGAGGGGACATGTGGAGGCCCCTCACAACTCACCTCCTTCACTCCTATTCCCAAGCCTGACCGAGCTCCATTCCTTTCATTCCCTTGAGTCGAGCTCAATGTCTTCTACAAGACACTTGAGCTACTTGGATCTCTTCAATTCATGTTCAAGCCTTGAGCCTTTAGCTTCTACATTGTGACTAGGTTAGCTTAGCTTCCTTTGTGAGTCATTTGAACTCATGAGCCCTGACTGCATGTCAACTCAGATGGCCATTGAGCCATCAATCTCTGTTGTGACTGACTCCAAACTCTATCTACACCCGGTTCAATCAAGCTTATCTTCACATTTGTTTAGTTGAGTCAGACCCAAACCTTCGTTGACTTGAGCCACTTCCCCATTGGCTCTTCATTTAAAAATAGATATCATGATGTACTCCCTCTATGGAAAACCGGTTCGAGCCATCTTGACTATGGCGATCTCTTCCCCTCAAGATTGAGTTCCATGGTTTTTTCTCATTTTCTTAGGCTAACTCATCATCTCTGACCATGACTCAATGACATACCCTACCTCTCCACCTTTTACATGATGTAGGTTATCTCCTATGTTGTTGTGCATTGGCTCACACATCATCTTGGGAAGGTTTTGACTAAGCTCACTGGTAAATTTCTTGGTATTGGTTTGGCAGCCATTCACACAATCAAAAGGAGCTCGAGAAACTAGGAAACTCACTTACCATAATCAGCTTGGTGATGTGTGTACCAACTCAACCCCTTACAAAATAGCTTGACCACTAATTAGATGATCTTGATTATCTCTACAAGCACCCAAAATACAATTTTTGAGGAATTTTTCTAATTTTTCCTAAATCTTGTCAATCCTTTGTATTCCCATGTGTACTAGGAACTATGTAGAGTTATGGAGGAGCCCTTCTTCTATATAAGCTTTCCAGTTGTCCAATTTCACCAGAGTAGTGAAATTGGATAACAATTTTCACATTTTCATGCACATATTTTCTTCTACACTCCTCAACTCCTCTACTGAGAGTTTCTCCTCTTGTTTATTTCCTATGATCTATCCTTTTGTTGGGTTCTTCTCCCTTATGCACCCTATAACACACTCCATATTATCCTTTGATATGCCCTCTCACGCATCTTTTTTGTATTATATGTGACCATTTTATTTTCATGTACCCCCTTCTTTCCATTCCACCTCCTTCACCACAGTATCCTTCTGTGGTTCTATGTATTTCTACAATGACCACGTCCTTTTCCTTAGCAACTCCCTCTTCTAGCTTGATACTTTCATGTGTTGTTATCCATCCTTGGGTGATTTCTTCTTTCACCCATCGCTCAACTCGTGAGCCTTCTTGATATACCCTTTCTTTCACATCCTCCTATGGTAATCTCTCATTTGAACCCTCTTCCTTTATATGTAATCACATGTTATTTATTTCTTCCTCTATGTGTTGCTCTCACACAACTTTTTTATATTTTTCCACACATGCCTTATCCCTTTGGTTCTCATTTAGCACTCTACGTGCACTCTCTTTTTTTTACCTTTGAATCCTCTTTGATTCTTTTACCTCCTTTCCTTCACATGTCCTATGAACCCTTCATCTTATTTGGTCTTCTTCTATGCACTCCAGTTGGGTCTTCACATCTCTAATTCCCTAAATCTCCTTCATCATTTCCTTGATACTATTCAAGACTTCCATTTCTGATATTTATCCTTTCTTTTTCGTCATCTACTAACTATTTTTCTCTTCCTTCATTTTGTGTTCTCTACCAACTTCTCATAGTGGAAAACACAATTTACCTACACTGATTGCCTCATGTGTTTTGATTTTCTAGCTCCATTCACAGGAAATTAGCCTAATCTAATACTAATTGGAAAATAAATGATCCTCTTGTCCTTCTATAGATCTCACGCAATGGGATGAATATTTATTTTTCATCTATTATACTAATAAATTCATATGGAATTTACAATTTCTGCTCACTATGGAGATCTCACACCTCTTTTTCATGGAGGTTTTATAATGGCTATCATCTCCTACGGTTTTTTTAGTTCACTCCTCTCTTTCAGATATGAGGCTGATCCCGACCTCTAGCTCTTAGTACCTCTCATTTTCCACTTTCAAAAATTATGGCTCTGTAAAATTTGTGGTTATCCTGTTAACCAAACCAACAACCTCCTTTCATTGGCTTTACCTCCTTTCATAGTCTTATGTACTCAACCATTCCCAATTTTCTCTCCTCTATGTTGGATTCTCCACTTTTCCCACTTAGACTTCAAATTAAAATTTAGATTCTTTAATTCCCTTATCTGTATGATCTACCCTCGGCCAATCATATTTTTCCACATCACCTAGTGGTTGGATTCTTCTTATCATACCATCATTGTCATCCATGTGACTATGAAGAACCAATGTTGTTTTTCCTTTTTTCCATTTTTCTTCATGCCTCATCCTTTGCACCTTCCCCATTCCATTTCCATTACTTTGGTTCATCCAAGATTTTTACACACTTTCTTTGCACGTATTTCTACCTACATTTCTTCACGTCTCTTTTCCCTTAGTTTCTATTCTGGGAAACTACAGGGAAAATTTTAAGGAATCCCCCACAATTTTTTTTATATAAATCATGAAAATATGACCAGAACTAGATTCATTGGGTTGGAAAATTACCTAAAATGAATGCTTGTGGAATTAGTGAAATAAAATGTATTTTTTGAAGGAAATTGTTGATGGGGCAGTGAATAGAGCCTTTAATTTTTTTATGATTTTTCACCTAGATAACTCACCAAAATCTGATTATAAGATTTTCAAAATGAAGCTCACAAGGATATATTTCCAACGAGACCAGATTTGTGCAATTTGGAGATCTCTGGTGGAAGTTATGACCATTTGAAGTTTTGTATGTTAGGATGAACAGGAAGTTGACACGTTTCAATAAAAAACTTCTTGTTGGTAATGTGGAGTGCCTTGCCTACATTTTTATTTCCTTAGAATTACCACATGTTAACCTTTTATTGGTTGTGGAGTTGATCCTGTTGACTACAAGAGGGGATGGAGGACCTGAAACTCTATTGAATGTTATTTATTTCATGGCCTAGAGTCCACCTAAGAACATCACTTTGAGATTTTCTGGAATGGAAATACGTGTCCAGCGAATGAGACTAAAGGACAAATAAGGTTCCATATATTTCTTAGCAATATAAGAATGTTTTAAAATAGTGTCCCGTCGATTATGTGGCAATTTAAAATAAAAATGTATGTTGGGATTGAAGACCTATTGGCTATTCATATGTGAAAATTTATTACTTGTGGAAATTTTGGGTGAAATGTGGTCACTACCATGGTCATAAAAATAACAAAATTCATATTCCTAAATTCCTATTATTCACTAAATTATGAATATTCGCCACTAAAAGTTTCCATGGGAAATTGCTTCTATTTACATCATTCCTTTACTTATTGTAACCTTTTTCTACATGTCATTCTTCTTCGTTATGGATATCATGCCATATTATCCTTTTTCTGGTGTATACTTATATTTCACACTTCCATTGGTACCTCCACTTTGTCTTATGCTCCATCTTCCTCCCACACCACTCTTTATCCTTACGTGTTTCCAATTTATCATGCTTTCCTTCATGCATTTTCCTTCATGTGCCTCATTGAACACTTATACCCATTTTGACTTTGGTAATCTACCTCTTCACGTTCCCTTCTATTCTTACATGTTCCTCTTTTCCCTTTTGCATGATCTCTTCTTTACAATCACTTTATTTTTCCTTCTTTCTTTCTCTCTGTGAATTTTTCTTGTGCATGCCTCTTCCTTTTGTGGCTTTGGGACACTCTTCTTTTGTCACTTTCTCCCATGATTTTCCATCTTTCCTTGGTAAATTCTCATTTTTAAATGAAACCTTCTTAAATTTCCCTTTCTTTTTCCTACACACCCTCTAAATCTCACACACACTTTTCTTCAGTTCAAGTCAGTCTTCATTCTCAAGATGCCCCTACATTATTCTTCAACTAACCAAAATGCACCCACATACTCCCTTATTGGGGAGGTAACTAGATGTGGAAATGAATTGGGATATATGTTATGGATATCTATGTCTCATATCTCATGGCATGTGCATTCTATCAAGTCACTCTAATTGACCATAGGCTCATCTAGAAAACACATAACACATTTTCACACTATATATACAAGGAAGTTTCCTAGCATTTATCATCATCTACTCTAAGAAATGAAATATAATCAAATAAAAAAACTTACCGCATTTATTGGGTATGTCCTCCATGAATTCCTCACCTACCCATATACAAAACATGATGTCATCCTCATCATCTCTTAGCCTTACAATAACCAATCATTTTCATCTCTCTCTCGACTAGCATCATGGGTGTTTTTCGTATAAGCTCAGGTTGCACTCACTAGATTACTAGATATAATAACACATATCTTGGTACCACGAGGAGAAATGTACCCTCATTTTGGTCATATTATCCTACACTCTTATTTCCCAAAATAGGTTTTTTGTACCCCTTCCTGAACTAGAGCATCATCATTATGGTTGTTCCCCACCTCTATGATTTACACCTACCCTATAGGTCTCTTTGTTCTCCTCCACTATCATATCCTTTGGGATTTGCTATTATGGAATGGCATTAATTGTGGGATGAAAACATTTTTTCCTTCCCCTACTTTGTTGTGTGGCTCTCTAGCATGCCTTGGTCTGCACAATAGGACTAGAAATGGAACAATCATATGTGACCTCCTAAACAACCTTGGATATCTTTTAATAGGATATGTTTCTATCCACCAATGATAGTGACCTATGATATCAATGATTTAATATGTCACCAATTTTTTAAGCCATGTGTCTCATCCATCTATTGATCCCACATACATGTTCCATATCACCTAACCACTTTATACAATGTGTAGAGCTAGAAAACCAACTTTAGTTCTCACTACCTCACCCCTCTCCCACTATACTATCCACAGGGAATATTTTACTATCTATAAATGCTCTTGATAATAAATTATTTAGGAAATGTATCATAAATCCATGATTATGGTAAAATAATAGGACTAATCACCCATTATTTTCTCACTTAAAATTTGTACAAATCATGGGCTAGTTGAACCCAAATAATTGTTTCCTAAATCAACTAAACAACCTACTCCAATGCATTAATGAAAGAAACAAGGAAAAAATTATACTTTTTCATATGATTTTTTTTACAAAATCCATGTCACAACCATCCCTATCATTTCCTTCCAAATGTTTAAAAATTATGAAGCATATAGAGTATTGATTAATATTATGAGTGATACACAGTGATAATCCCCTGCACATGTAGCCCATTTTGCTACCTATCTTCTCTCATCCATTATTTTGGGAACATCACAAAATATTTTTAACCCCGAGATTAGTAGTCCCAAAAATTGTCTTGACATTCTCCAACATAAATTTCATCTCTATGAACTCCTCCCTAACATCCCATCTAAAAGTGTTGGTGTGATAATCACATGCACCAATGAATATCTACATCAAATATAGATATAAGGGGATCATTTCCATCTTCATAATCCCTCCAGATCATATTCCCCATAACTGGTTCCTAGTTACATTTGAAAACCTCTCCAATAAATTTAGTAACCATGTCATAACTACTAACCTCCAAATTTGTAACATTCCCATTTTAAGACTTTAGAAACAAGGGATTTTTTTACATATTGTTCTCTGTTCTAAATCATAATTTAGAACACATATTCCAATGCCAAAATATCTCATAACAAAAAACCATATGCAACTGTAATGACTCGATGAAACATTGATCTCTCATTTCATGACTCAGTATAAAACCAATCTCTCATATTATTCACTAATGTGTATACCAAGTATACTTGGTTCTTTTACCCTATAAGGGATACTCAAGTGTTCTATTTAAGAGAATATCTAAATATTTATTATTGATATTCATCTAAAACCCCACTTCTTAAACTAGGTAACATAGGAAAACGTATCCAGTAGCTTCCAATACTTTGGCCAAAGATTTTAAACATGTTTATCATGTTTCCATTCTTAGGTGACATACTCATCAAATAGAATAAGTCCTTCACCACACTTGAATTGTTATCTAGATTGGTCTTCACCAACTTCTATCACTCCCACTTGATGCAAATTTTAACCCTAAATAAGGTTAGCAACATGCTCTGGTGTGGAGGACTAATCGCAGTGACTGAGGGTACATAGGCATACTCAACAAACTTATATTGATTGGGTGTGTCTGGTTACCCTAAGTCAACGTGATCTGACCCCAACACTAGGTCATGTCCCTATCTCTGCATAGGGAAGAACCATGATCCATTCAATAACTTATGTTAGTCTAGTTGATCAAACCTTGTGTGGTATTGAGACACGCCAATTGCAACCTAGTATCCTCATAATGACTCTTGTCATTATGAAGGTACTACATTGTAGTTGGCATGTGTCAACATCCAACTGATTTTCCTCACCTGGACAAACATACCTTAGATTGAAATTTAATATCTTATTAATCATTTCATTACAAATTAATTATAATGTCCTTAATGATTCAACTAGGTTCTTTAACCTATAAGGTTATAGGTTATAACTGTATTTGTGGTAGGTATGTAGATAAAATCTACTCCCTAATCCATTTATTTACAAGTTTTAGTTTATCATTTTGTTTTGCACAGAATGTTTCAGCTTTTGGGAATAGAGTTGCTTCTATCATTTCATTCCTTTGAGAAACAGATAAGGGTTAGGGCTAGGAGGAATACCTGTTGAATGTCGAGAGGGTGTGCGTGTACCGTAGAGAAAGATCAGATCGACTGCGAAGAACTCCTTTTTGTCTGGGTAGGACTACCTGCAAGTAAGAATACAAGACCACCAGATTTTAATTAGACAATAAATGAGGGAACTGCCTTGGGCCCAGGAAATATAAAACTTCCTTTCGAAGGTGGTCAGTTCCCCTGCTAATATGAATTAACACAAATTCTAACAAATAAGCTATTGTCCAATTACAATTTGTTTACCTTGTTAGAACAATAGAGAAAGGGCTGGTCTTGGTTTAGAATCATGGTGACTGATGCCGATCACTGTAACCGGTACCGGTTGTTGGTAACCGATATTGGTAGGGGAAATGTTTTAGGGGATTTTTGGTGAAGGTTGGTTATAAGGTGGTTGTGTTTTTTTATAAGGCTGATAAATGGGTGGGGTTAGGTAATGGGGTGATGAGAAGGACTCAGAGAATACGGGGGGTGTTCTTGGGGTAATGTAAGGGTGGAGGAATGACAGTTAGATGTAGTGTGTTGCTGGGTAGTAGATCTAGGAATAGAATTATGATGGCTGTGATTTAGAAGTTCAAGAAATGTTATTAAAAGGACATACAAGATATTACTTACTGATTATTGATGAGGATGCAGGTCCAAGAACTATGGTGACGACAGCAAAACTTAGGTAGGATGACCTGACAATCAGGAGATGAGCTATCTTCCCTCCTGACGAACAGATGAGTGTCACAAGGCTCTGGTTACTCAGTTGTAGTTTTTGGGCTTGATGTCCTTCTCTGCAAACTCTTCTTGTTTCTTTTTCACTTGTCTCTGTTCAGCCAAGTAAAAAATCTGGATCCTTCCAATGACTTCTGATTTGGATCCACCAAAATCCAACCCTTTGTTTTTGGTTGGGAGTGGTCATTTATAGGGAACCGATGGCGATTACGCAACCGACGGCGGTCGAGTAGGAACCGGTATCAGTCAAGTCAAAGCGGGCTATTTTTGGTAAAATAGCCAGCTTTCCCTCCTTTTCTCCCAAGGGATTAGTTGCGGGCTTGGTCAAGTCATTATGAGGTTGGTTTTAGGTGCGGGTGAGGAGCAATTAGTCATGGGTGTGGAAGTGGACCAAGTTATAGGTCTTAATTAGGTTAGTTTAGGTTTAAGACTAGGTCATGATGAGGTGGTGAAATGAGGTGGCAGGTATGGCGATGTGGATTTATTAAAGGTAATTAATAAATAATTGTGTAAGGTTTAGGTGATGAGGTTAGGTTGCGAAATGAGATGCGGGGCACAGGGGGTCGTAAGACACAAATTTAGTGTCTACATTAGCCCCTTGTTGTCGTGTAGCTTGTCTTTGTTAAAGCTACATGGACAATAATAAGAAGTGGTTACCCCTGTTAAGGGTATAGGTAATCCCCCTCAAATCTATCACAGATTGAGGTAGCGTGAAATCAGGGATAGGGTTGATAAAGGGAAATGGTGTTGAGATGATGGTAAGATGGTGGGGTAGGTCTAAGGAAGTAGACGCACGTTGAAATGCAGTACTACGACCAGGGTACATGATTTGAAGAGCAAACAAGCAATTCATAGGCAAAGGTCGATAGTTTATCCAAACAAGGGTGATATAATCTTGGTATCCAAGGCATAGGAAGTAGCTCCAGGGGATATAACAGGTAAGGTATAGGAATGGTTAGGCATGTTCAGCAGTACCAAATGGTTGGTTTGGTTGAGATAAACGTCATGGTCTTGGTCTAGGAAAATTTGGTCGATTGATCAAGTCAAGGACCCAAATCATGCTAAAACACGAATAGGTGAGCTTGATTGAACAAAAAGCTACATGATGGGTGGATAAAATTGTAATTTGTTGATTTTGGGTGAGGTATTTAATTGGTGCAGCCTTGGGTTGGGCAAAATGGTTGGGTGTGGCCTTGGGTCGGGCCAAATGGGTTGGTTGCGGCCTTGGGTCGGGCCAAATTAGTTGGTGGCGGCCTTAGGTCGGGCCAAGTGGTTGGTTACGGCCTTGGGTCGGGCCAAATGGTTGGTTGCGGCCTTGGGTTGGGCCAAATGGTTGGGTGCGGCCTCGGGTCGGGCCAAATGGTTGGTTACAGCCTTGGGTCAGGCCAAATTGGTTGGTTACGGCCGTGAAGTGGGCCAATGAAGTTAACAAAGGGTTTCCAGCGAAGGAGGATATAGGCAATGTTGTGAGAAAGGGCGATTAGTAAATAAGGGTAGAAATTGGGGAAAAGGTGGGATTAAACCGATATCGATTGTCTATGACCGGTATCGGTTAGATGACCGATACCGGTTCTTTAGGGCATAATATAACCGGTATCGGTTATAGGTCGAAAACCTATAAAAAGAAAAATACGGCTTGTCATTGTCATATTGTCAATTTGAAAACCAATTTTAGTTGTCTGAGGTCTTTTGGCGAGATTGTTGAGTTTGTTGGCTGAGGTGGCACTATTTGAGTGGAGAAGTGAGTGATTGGTAGGCCCTAGTGAGGAGGAGGTAGTATTTTATTGGTGGAGGACCCAGCAGAGGAGTTTGAGAGCCATGGCACAGCTAGGAGGAGCTGGAGGTGCTGGACCACCACCACCTATCCCACCATGACGACGTGTTGTCGTACCGGTTGGTTTGAAACCTCTCATTATGTGAATTTGATGTTGTTAAACTATATTGGGGTTTAGGGTAGGAATCCATGTTTTTAATAAAAGAATTAATAAATGGAAGTGGTTTGGAAAAGGGAGAGGGTAGGTAGGTTTGTTAGGCTAAAACGGTAGGGTGGGTAGGTTTTTAGGATTTTTTAATGGGTAAAATGGGAGTAATAGGTCAAAGAAGGGTTTGGGGGGGCGCGTTGGGTTCAGCTCTGTGACTTTACAGTGACCGATGCCGGTCACTAAGCTACCAGCGTCGGTCACAAATTTTTCAGGCAAGGTGGGTTTGTGGTGGACCGGTGTCGGTCGTACATCGACCGGTGTTGGTGGAGAGGGGACCGGTGGCAGTCATGGGTGACCGGTACCGGTCCCTAGTTAGGATTTGCTATTTTGTTGCTTGGTTTTGTTGTGGTTTTCGGTGTTTGGTTGTTATTTGGGTGTTTTGGTTATTGTTTGGGAGTTGTGGTTATTGTTTGGGTTTTGTGTTTATGGGGGTGAAGAGGGAAGGGGTAGAGGTTGATAGGAAGGTTGGTTGGTGGGTGGGGGGGGAAAATGGGGGTGGTTGTGTGGTCGGGTGGGTAAAAGGGGGGTATAGAAGGTTAAAGGAGTTGTTGTGATAAAGAGTAGGGCTAATGTAGTGAGTTGGTTTTGCAGGCACGTCAGCAGCTGACGATGCGGGATAGGATGCCCCCATTGTTGAGACGGATGTGACCACACGTGTCCGCAGCGCAGTGGGCCATCATGCGCGAGGTGGGACTTGGCGGAGTCTAGCGTTATAGGGTGATAGATAAAGATCACAATCTGATGGTTGCCCTCATCGAGAGATGGGATCAAGCGACCAATGTGTTCCATCTCCCGACGAGAGAGATGACGATTACACTGGAGGATGTGTATCGCATCCTTAGACTACCAATCGATGGAGAGGCAGTCTTCCAGGTGGATGTAGAGACAACCATGGATAGCATTTTACAGGTATTTGGGGATGCAGCTGTGCTATTGACTTATCACAGCATGAGCATTGCCCATGGGGACATGTATCGTGCCCATAGACATGAGACACGGCTTGCCGTGTTGATGATGATCAGCATCACATGCTTCACCCTCCCGGACTCAGAGGGAGGCTGCTTTCCATGGGCGTTGATGGGGGTACTACACGAGATGGTGGAGGAGCATACATGTTATGCATGGGCACCAGTATACCTGGTGCAGTTATACAGAGAGTTGTGGGGCTACCACCGGATGAGGTGATTCGGGATTTGTTCTACATTCTTGTTACATTGCTGGGCATATGAGCATATCATATGCATTCGACCAGTAGGGATGCCCCAGCAGCCAGGGCCATAGGTGATCTATAGATATGGCTTTCAGAAGTGGCTAGGGGTCGTGGGCCAGCCATGAGCAGTTCTCGCCAGATGGGATGTAGCGTATTACTGGCATGTATTAGAGGGTGTGACTACCTTGGATATTGTATGGAGGCCTTACAAAGGTCATCAGTCCTGCGGAGGAGCCCGATCACAGTTGTGGTGGATCCAGTATACATTCTGGATAGTGGGACGGAGGCCGGGAGAGCATGAGCGGATACCCTTGGAGAGGGTACGATGGTAGATTGGGCTATGACAGGATGATCCACCTCCCTTCCCTCAGTACCGGAGGGATGATGTAGAGGCCCCACTTCCTACACCACAGCCCATGGACCCAGATTGGGTAGCTGAGAGGCCAGCAGATGATACTGTAGACAATGTCGGCTACACAGGAGCATTTTTGGTATGATGGGTAGGGGAGAGAGCTGCGAGGAGAGCACAGCCTGCACAGCCAGATTTAGCGGTTGTTAGAGCATAGAGGGACCAGCTCAGGGGATAGGTATAGTTGTTACAGGGGTAGCTTACTACTGCATAGGCACAGGCACCACCACAGGCCCCACCAGCGGCACTGGCACAGCCACAGGTACAGGTACCACCATCGGCGCAGCCACAAGCACAGGTACCACCACCGGCGCAGCCACAGGCATAGGTACCACCACCGGCACAGGCACAGGGTGTACTGGTAGGACAGGGGCCATTGTTATTAGGAGTCAGGGGACCAGCCCCAGCAGCTATGGTGGCACGGGCCTAGTATATGGAGGCAAGAGTGGAGGCCCGGTACTATCAGGACGTCCTTGATGGTACCGGGGCTGACTATCAGCCGTATGCGGCATATAAAGTAGAGACCTCGCGGAGTCAGAGATCCCAGGGTGGTGCAGCTACATCCAGTGGGTTGGTGACAGGGAGGAGGTGGGAGCAGGGCTAGGAACTGTAGGGAGAGGTGCTGAGGGCAGTGGGGAGAGTTGAGACATCCTTGGGTCAGAGTTAGATGTTTTTGTTTGTAGATTGGATATAGGCACTGGTCTGCTAACCGGTTATGTTTATAGAGGCTTGCATGCCCACATATGATGTATTCATTTATTTATTTATTTATTGTATATACCGGCCTGCGAGCCGAGTACAGGTTGTATAGTTGATACCGGTCTGCGAGCTGAGTTGATATTTTGACAGTTATTACGGCCTGCGTGCCGACTTTGTATTATCTTGAGATCACAGAGGCCCCTATGCAGGGCAAGTTGTATATTTGAAACCTTTGATATATATATATATATATGAGGATTTTGACCCACATGGTGCATATGAAATGTTTTATGTGTTTTGTTGATGGGTTGTGAAATTTAATGTATGACGAGTTTGATCCACATGGTGCATATGAAATGTTTTATGTATTTTGTTGATGGGTTGTGAAATATATATGATGTCGTATATATGTTGTCAATGGTTGTTATAATGTAGATGGATGATGTTGCTGAAATTATGAGGATATATATATGTGATTTGGATGACAAATATTTATAATGGTGTTGTAATGCAGGAAAAAGAGGCAGGCGCCACAAAAATTTGCAAAAACGAAGAAACGACTTAGGTTTAAGAAAAAAGGGGACACATGACCGATATCGGTTATGTAACCGATGTCGGTAGCTATACGACCGATAACGGTTTTGTAATCGATATCGGTTATTTTAAAATTATATTTCCTGAAAATAGAACTGCTTGGTTGGCAACTTAAGTTCTTATTTTTAGCATTCTTATTTTTAGATTCATGCAACAAGTTAAATACGTGAATGTGATGCTGTTTGACGACTGATACAGGTAATTGTATGAAAGAATTTGAGTGATAAGGAGGAAAGAGACCGGTAAAGTGAGCGTGGACTGAGATTCAAAAGGTAGAAAGACAAGTTATATTTGAAGAGGGTGGTGAACATGGCTGAACGAGGAGAAGCATCCAGCAGGTAGGGACGAGGGGGAAGACAAGTTCCACCTCAAGCTGCTGCATCCCGAGAGGTAAACTATTTGGTTATAATTTGATTCTTGCATGTTTTGTGTGAATAGGATGAGAGAGAGTAAGTGGGTAAATATGAGAAAGAAAAGGTGATAAGCAAGGGTTTGGGATGGGGTGAGTGCTATGGAGTAGGTAAGCAGGGTGGTCACGTATGTTTTTAGGTATAGATAGGAGTAAACGGGCAAAATAATTATCGTAGGTGTATGTTTTTTAGCAGGGTGTATATTTTTGACAGTGACTGGTATCATTTAGAGATAACCGGTATCGGTTAGCAAACCGGTATCGGTTATCTATAATCGATATCGGTTACTATAGGAGTTTCTAGAATTTGAGAAAAAACCCGTGGAGATTTGTTTTATTGAATAATTATGTGTCGTTTTGATGTATGCAGGTGGAAGCAGGGTTAAGGATGAATGATACTATGCCGGTGTTGTTATCACGAATCCGAGTGGATATAACACCAGCTGAATGGGCATTGATAAATTGTTTGGGGTTAAGTGGAATCCGCTATTATTCATGAATCATGCGTAACCATGTTATGTTGCAGGCGTTGATTGAGAGATGGAATCTAGAAAAGAATACCTTCTATCTGCCAACAGGGGAGATGACAGTGACATTAGAAGATGTGTTCTGTATTTTGAGACTCCCAATTATGGGAAGACCAGTATATCAGGCATTGCCTAGTGCGGCACGGGGAGCAATAACAACAGTATTTGGTCTATATGCATGAGATTTGACACAGCGAGGTTTGACATTCACTTATGATATAATGTATGCAGCACATCCTGAGGTAACAAGGTTGGCAGTGGTTTTAATGATAGAGGTGGGGTATTATGCATTACCGAGGGTGGAGGGTGGAAGATTTCCAAAAGCATTGATGAGTGTTATTTGGGAAATGATAGAAATGTGTGTGACTTTCGCATGGGCACCCGCATATCTGGCAGAGTTATATAGGGGTTTATGGGCCTGCAAGTGAAAACACAGGACGACACTGGATTATTCGTACTTATTACATTGTTGGGCCTATGAGCACATTGTTTGTGTGCGTCCAATAGGCCGACCCATCAAGTCGGGAGAGGCAGGAGTGCAGAGGTTGGGATTCAGACGATGGGTCCAGATAGAACAAGAAGCGAGATCCCAGGCTGTGATAGATGACATCGAGTATTATAGATAGGTATGGGAGATGGTGATGATTGTGGATATTTGTTGGAGACCTTACGGAAACTATATGGTGACAGAGAACATAGCTGAGGAGTTAAGGGGTGTGGAAGGATTGAGGTGGATCGCAGGGCATAGGCCAGGTGAGTATGAGAGGATTCCTCTAGATCACGTGCGGCAAAAATTTGGGTTCGTTCAGGATATACCTATGACATATAGACCATACATGAGGATCGACGCCGAGGCAGCATTCTCACCTCCCCGGCCTACACCTCCAGAAGGGCCAGAAGAGATAACAGTTGATCATAGGGTAATGGATGCAGGAACGACAGAGGCCTATAGAGTATGGTGGGTAGCAGAGCTGCGAGGTGCACGTGAGCACCCTGACATAGCTGTGATTACAGCAAAGAGAGATTGTCTGCAGGATTTAGTTCACCAGCTTCAAACATAGGTGAATGAGACAACGGAATTGTTAGAGGTTTGACAGTTACGAGTGGAGAGACTAGAGGCAAGATTCCTCCACGCGAGAGGACGTATTCGTATGTTACAGGAGATGTTGGCGGATCAGTGGGAGGAACCAATGGCAGTGGCACCTTTGAGGATAGAGAGGCCAACTAAGGGGCATCGACGATCATGATCACCACCTGATTCGGGAGGAGGCACAAGGGTCTAAGTGAATTTCATAGGAATATAAGAATAAATAAGGATGCCGACCTGCGAGTCGATGATAGAGAAGGTGTATTTATTTATCATCTAAAATAAAACTAAATATGTATGTTGTTTTGAGTGATGATAATAATAAGAATGGTTATGTTTTGGATGTTGTTTTTATTTGTTTTGAAAAAGGATAAAGATGAATGTTGGCAAATAGAAATATACAAGAACTATTTATATTTACAACACATGATAGGATATGGTAGGGGATGGTCGAGCTAACCTTGGGAGACCCCATGTCTCCTAAGTGCTGCCTACATAGCCCATTGCACAAAGCAAGGAGGGGCCTCAGACCGATGTAGTTCTCCCTTAGGACCAAGGAGAGGTGAATACAGGCAATTTGGTTGTGGTTAGGTAATTTGTCGGTTGGTAAAAATTTGATGTTGGTAGGGTAATGTTGTTGGTGTAGGTATAGGTGAAGTGAAAGTTAGCATACCCAAGTAGTAGGGAATCGTGTCCTGATTAAGGTCAACACACAATCCTAGAGTCGAGAAAAGGAGGCAAGAGTGTCCCATAGTTGAGAAGAGATAAACAAACCACATATTAATGTAGGATGAGCTTGAATCCCTAGGTACCTTGCATAGGAGAGAAGTTGATAGGTGAAAAGAGTTGTATAATCACAATATATCGGATATACGTCACGTCCCTTGAGTTTTTTTGCTTTGAAAAATGGTGAGGTGAGGTGGTTGATATAGGCAGGGGTGTTGAGAGCTTGTTACAAGGTGATTATTCTGAAGAAAGAGGACCAAACCGAAATAGATAAGTCCATGACTCAAAAGTGCTTTTGAATGCGGCTTTTTTTTGCTGAATATAGACTAATCGATGTGGGAAGTCTACAAGGGGTATGTATTTTATTAGTCTTGAGGTCTTCACGAAGCTGATCAATGTGAGAAGTTTCTGATAAATGCTGACTGTGTATAGCTGTCCTTCAAGGGAGCAGTCTATTTATAGTAGTAGATGCGGTTTTTATGTATAGCTGTACTTCGGGGGAGCAGTCTATTTATAATAGTAGAAGTAGCTTTGCACATAGCTGTCCTTCGAGGGAGCAGTCTATGTATAACTCTAGAGGTCTAGATGTCTGTTTGGTATGAAGCATCTAGTTTTGTAGGAAGTTTGACTCAAGAAAATCCCATAAGTGTTTAATTAAGAATGTGTCATTTTGATATTTTGAAGTCATGGACTAGACTAAAAAGGGGAAGGCATCTTTAAGGGGAGGTGATAATCAAACCATGTGAGCTTGATTTGATTTTGAGATGTAGGAAAAAAATTGTATGCGGTGGTAAAAGAGCTCCAGGGACGAGCGTAAGGTAGATAAGAAGTGATATAACACTAATTTCAATAGTAGAATGGTCAAAGATGCATGGCATTAAGGGGCTCAGGCTCAGGTTTACCATTAAGTGAAGCTAAACGATAAGTGCCTGATCCATAAGTGTGAGTGATAATGTAAGGCCCAATCTAATTAGCAGCAAATTTTCCACGTTTTCTCTTTTCTAGTTTGGTTACATGTTGATTCTCATTGAGGACAAGATCACCAACCTTAAAGGTACGCTCATGAAGTCGCTTATCATAAGCACGCTTGATGCATTTTTGGTAGATTTTAAGGTGGTCAAGAGCCGTAAGACGTGACTCGTCAAGAAGCTCTAATTGGACTAACCACTCTTGGCGGAAATCATCATTGGTGAGAATATCCTAAAGAGATATTCTGAGGGAGGGTATTTGTATTTCGAGAGGCAAGACAGCCTCGGTACCATATACCAAAGAAAATGGTGTGGCATTAGTAGAGGTACGAATGCTAGTACAATAAGCCCAAAGGGCAAAGGGCATGTGATCATGCCAATTTCTTCTAGAATCATTAACAACTTTCATGAGGATTTTGGTTAGGGTTTTATTAGAAGATTCAGCCTGACCATTGGCCTATGAATAGTAAGGTGATGAGAAACTAAGTTTGATACCGAAGTTGTTACACAGATCTTGTAACAACTTATTTTTGAAAGATTTTCAATTATCCGTTATCAGGCGATGAGGAACACCAAAACGACAGATAATGTGGTGGTTAATGAACTCTACAATTTTTTCTTTTTTGGTTGAAATGAGTAGAATGGCCTCCACCCATTTTGTGTAATATTCGGTTTCTGTGATTATCCAACGGTGACATTGCAAAGAGGGCGGGTGAATCTCACCAATAAGGTCTAAACCCCATTGTGAGAAAGGCCAAAGATCTTGTGTGACCTGTAGCGGATGGCTAGGAGTATGTTGAAGGTTGGCATGTTGTTGACACATAACACAAAGCTTAACATATTCGTAGCATTCATTATTAAGAGTAGGCCAATAATAGCCTAGGCGAAGGATCCGTTTGGCCATGGCAAGGCCATTAAAATTTCCACCACAAATACCGTCATGGATCTGTTCGATGGTATAGGTGACCTCCGCGCCAGTTAGACATCGAAGGAGGATGCCATCAAAGCCACGTTTATAAAGGAGTCCCCCCATGATGACATAATGAGAAACACGTTTAAGAAAATCACGTTTGCCAGTACTAGTAAGGTTAGGTGGGAGAACGGAGGTTGTAAGGTAGTCATGAAATTGGTGATACCAGGCATCCTGAGAATTAGTAGACACATTATTTATCATACAAATAACCAGAGGTTGAGTAAGATGGGGCAAAGAGTTGTTGGACCAAGACAAAAATGTCAGAGTCAGTTGATGAAACAGGAATTTGCGAGGCTAAGCAAGCCATAGTATCGGCAAATTTTTTAGTGGAGCGGGGAATGGTCTGGATTTCTTAACCAGTAAATAAGGTCAAAAGTGAATCCAAGTAATGTTTGTACTTTTAAAGTTCCTCATTTTTACATTGGTAGATGCCCATAACTTGATTGACTACCAATTGAGAGTCACCGAAAATATTAATAGATTTGACACCTAAGTGTAACGCAAACCTGGAGACCCAAAACAAGGGCCTCGTATTCCGCTGTATTATTAGTGCAGGGGAAATTGATCCAGAATGAAAGAGGCATAGGCTCAACGTCAAGAGGAATGAGAACAACGCCAGCCCCTCCACCGCACTGGCATTTGGATCCATCGAAGAAGAGGGTCATTGGATACGACTCTTCCTTGAGTGAAAGAGTGGCGATGAGGTCGTCAGGGAAATTAAAATTGGTAAATTGTTCCCCAGGTAAAGGGGCCTCCAGTGAGTTGGTCTGTAATAGTTTGTCCTTTGATTGACTTCTGGTGTATAAATTCAAGGTCGAGGTCAGTGAGGAGCATAAGCCATCGGGCGATGCATTGGTTTAGATGTGGTTTGGCATACATATAATGAATGGGGTCCGCGTTGGTGATGACAAAACATTTGTGATTCAGGAGGTAGTGTCGGAGTTTGGTGGCTATGAATGATAGGGCTACGAAAAATTTTTATACATGTGTATACCTAGTCTCGTAATCCATGAGAGTACAACTTATATAATAAACGACTTGTTATCGACGTACCAAGTCCCGATGTGCGAGCATGGCTCCTATAGCATGGTCAGTGGCAGAAAGGTAAAGGTAGAAAGGGCGATCATCCTGAGGTGGGATAAGCATGGGTGGCGGCAAGAAATAGGCTTTGAGAGCTTTAAAGGCTTGGTGACACTTTTTTCTCCATTGAAAGGTAATGTCCTTTTGAAGAAGGTGATGGAAAGGTTGACATCGATCTTAGAGTTAGGAGATGAAACGCTGGATGGATTGAAGTTTACCTTGCAAACTACGCAATTGTTTGAGGTTTTTGGGTGGGGGCATTTCTAGGATAGCTTTGACTTTAGATGGATCTACCTCAATGCCACGTAAAGAGACGATAAAGCCAAGCATTTTTCCCAAAAGAACACCAAAGACACATTTCTTTGCTTGAAGACGGACAGAATATTGTAACAGGTGATCGAAAATAATGGTTAAAACATCGAGATGTTCACTGCGATGTTTAGATTTGCCAAGAAGATCATCGACATAATCCTCAAGGATAGTGTGCATATGTCATGAAAAATGTAAGTCATAGCCCACTGATAGGTCACACCAGCATTCTTAAGGCCAAACGACATGACACGATAACAAAAGGTTCCCCAAGGAGTGATGAAGGTAGTTTTATGTTGATTGGCCGGGGCTACCAAAATTTTATTGTATCCCGAAAATCCATCCATGAGAGAAAGCATCTCATGGCCCACAGTGAGATTAACAAGTTGATCAATACTTGGGAGGGGGAAGTCATCCTTGGGGCAAGCTAGGTTAAGGTCTCAGAAATCCGTGCATATCCGAAGTCCCCCCGTCACTTTAGTGATAGGTACGATGTTAGAAATCCATTGAGGATAGTCAATAGGCAAGATGAAGGAAACATAAAGAAGTCATTGAAGCTCTTCTTTAACCAAGAGGGCAATGTGTGGATGTATTTTTCTTAGTTTCTGTTTGACTGGTTTGGAATCAGGTTTTAGGGTGATGTTATGGACAACAATGTCAGGATCAATTCCTGGCATGTCAGTGTAGGACCAAGCGAAAGCTTGGTTGTGGGTACGGAGAAAGGTAGTAAAGGTGACTTGTTCTGATGCGTTAAGGGATTGTCTAATCTTCACAATGTGAGGATCCTCCTCTGTGTGGATGTTAATTTCTATAGTAGACTCATTCAACATGGTTTGAGTTTCAGACGGTAATGCGCGTTGAATATAGGAGTCGTCCACACCAAGGTAAGTGAGGATGGAGTCGTCATCTTGGCACTCAACAACATTAATTGAAGGTGAATCCTCTTCGATCATGTCTTGATATAGAAAGGGAAGAGAAGATGGGTCCTCATTATCGTGTTGATAAGTGAGAGGACCTAGGAAGATAACATTTATGAAAAAAAAAAGTTAGGAGGGATAGATTTAGGATCTATCGACTCTGTGGGTGATGATGGAAAAATGGGCGATGATGGTTCGGTAGGGGTGACATCATCATCTTCCAGGAGACAACTGACACGAGGTTCCTTCAGTGTAAGTGTTCTAGGAAATCTGAGACCACTACGATCATTGTGTTTGCATGTAGTCATGGGAATGAGTGTATGTCGGCCTTGTTCATAAAGACCAAAACCAAAACCTTTCCAAGCACAGTGAGTCAAGAAGGTGAGGGAGAAACGATGATTTGTCAAGTATTTAAAATCGGATTGGAAGGGAACCACCCCAAGAGGAGGTTCAAGGGTAACGGAGGATGCGTCGACACCCCCATATGTTAGGTTGGTGTGGCAATGAGGTGGTCCGTAGGGGATTACCTCCCCCACGCGACGGTCGTAGGTAGGATGTGCATGTAACTGTCCGTACTCCTGTGGGGTATGGAAAGAACTAATGTTATATAGGTGGTACTCCCCCAGCGTAAGGCATTGAAAAACATCTACTAAGGGGTCGGAGGTTGGGATGTTATCTATGGGAAAGGAAGTGGTATTTGCGATGGCGGTTTCATTGGTTGAAGACGTCGGTGCGGTTGAGGTAGATGGTTGAGGTGCGGTTGAAGTGGATGGTTAGGTTGGATGAATGGGTGTCTTGACTGGTACAAGCACATCATTAGGGTGATATAAAATATTACAAGTTTTGAAGGGGGAGGATCAGCTTTTACGTTGTAGGACTTCCCTTCGTACTCCAATTTTATGCATCTATGTAAGGTGGAGGGAACGCATCCCATAGCCTGGATCCAAGGGCGGTCTAACAACATATTGTATTGGAACTCTCCCTTAAGGACATAGAAGAGTTCAGATAAAGTGCGTGGCCCTACACGAATGTTAAGGATCATGGTCCTAAGGTAGAAGTAATAGCATCATTGGATGACCACAACATGATGGGGTTGGAACACATGCAACTAGAAGGGATATTCATTTGTTGGAAGGCTTTTGAAGAGATGATGTTTAGGCTAGCGCCCCCGTCAATCATAACATGACATACCTGAATGTCCCGGACGTAAGCTGAGATGAAAAGAGTAGGGTCAGGATCTTCAGCACCAAAGTCGATAATTTCGTCTTCAGAGAAACTGACAGCAGCGGCTTGCTGTACAGAGACAGAAGTGGTTGGGGAGATGGGTTGTTTGGTGAGTGAAGCAACATGATTGGGTGTGAGAATGGATGTAACAAGCAAGGTTTCATTAGGTAAGACCTCTATCCCTTGAAGGATTTCAAGGATTTCAATGAGAGGTTGTCGATGAGATTCAGAAGTCTGAATGAGATCATACAATGTCATTTTTACAGGTCGAGGTTTAGATGGATCATAAGGTCTAAGTGGGGGTAGGGAAATGGTTGCATTCTCCACCAACATAGCAAGGATTTTGGTGTGTGCGGTGGTAAGCACAGATTTTAGACCCTTTAAGTGGGTTAAAGTCAGACGAAGATGAGGCTATTGACTGGGTAGTTTATGGTAATGACGTGGTATGGTTGGTTTGTATGGGTGGTGGTTTAGCTAAGGAGTTTTGATAATGGGTTTTAACTAAACGTGGCTTCTTTGGCATAGAAGCTATGTTTAGCTGGTTAGATGATGAGGCCACAGATGATGTGGTATCAGAAAAATAACCACAGAGAAATAGGAGTGACAACAAACAAATATTTTGATGATGGAATTTGTTTAGGGTTGGTAGGTGGACAGGATACGCGGGGTGACGGTGTTGATGTACCCTTGGATCTTTGTATGGGTGCAGAAGGCGTAGGTCATTTTAAAGAAAACGCAGGAGGTATGATATATTGATGCAAGGTGGAGGGATGAGGTCCCAATATGGAAGGTAGGTGTGACGACGATGGTTTTAGTTGTAATAGAGACATAGGTTGAGGAGATTGAGTCTGTCTCCTAAGTGGATGAACGGCTTTATTTTTAGATAAATCAAGCCACTTAGGTGGGTGTGTTAGACTGGGTATTGGTGAGGTCCTAAGAGTAGGGGAAGATTGGGTTAGGTTAATAGAGGTGGATGAGGTATTTGGTAGAGATGAGGGGGGTGAAGATGAGGACATTGGCATTTTAAGCTTCTGTAAACACATCGGGTATATGGTAGAGGCATCTGAGTTGGTCATCTGCATTTGAGTAGAATATGACATACTCAAATGTTCCCGTAGGACCTTTCTATCTTCTGGGGAATGACAGTCCTCACATGTGAATAGGAACTTTTGTATGGAAGAAAGGTGGGTTGTGATTCCGGTCCACTGTGGGTGTGATACAGGGGGAAGATGAGGCACTGTATCAATGGGTGTTAAGAGGTCAACCGGTTGCTGAAAAGATTTAGGCGATGAAGAACTAATAGGTAGGAGGGCATGTTTAAGAGGATCCGTCATGTTTAAAGAATGTGGTGATGTTGGTGTAAGAGGTTTCTCGTCTAAGGATGACAAAAGAAGTGGTGAACCTTCCTCTTGTACAGCAAGTATGGTAGAAGGAGACGTTTGGGAAATAGATAAGTTAGATAACATCCGCTCACAGTCTTGCAAGGATGTGGTATAAGAAGGCTCATTTGTGAGAAGGGAACTCTGGGCGGTTAATTCTTTGATGGGTAAAGGAATGGCAAGGATTTCGTCTTGTCTTGATGGTGATGAAGGGGGTTCGGGTTCTTGCGTTAGTGAAGAAGCTTGATTCAGAATTTTTTCGATAGAGGCTTTTGGTTGGGAGTCGAAGACTGCATGGATCTCGTGAACACTCTCCTCGGCTAAGATATCTTGGTTTATATTACTGTTAGGAGAGTGATTCGGGAATGGTTTGTTGAAAATTTTCAAATTTCGGTTAGCAGGAGAGTTAGGATTATCGAGGGCTATATCCCCTGCATCAACCATTTCCTGCACTATGTTTTTCAACATCTTGCAGTTTTCATGACTGTGTCCCTTCACGCGGTGGAAGTTACAGAAGTCATTTTCTTTGTACCAAGAAGGTATGGCGTGAGTGGAATCAAACCCGGAGTGAGGTTTAACAGGAGGTAAGGTAATGGCTCCTGCTTTAAGCAATTTTTCCAATATCACACCATAAGTTTATCCCAAGGGGGTGTAATTGATGGGCTCAGATTTATACTTATAGGTGGTTTCTGGCAGGGTATTAGACGGTGGTGGGGATTTGACCATCACCGTGTGCACAACTCCTTTTGATTTCGAAGCAGTCGATGGGTGAGGATTGGTGGTGTTAGGTTTTTTGGTGGAATCTTGAGTTCGGAAAGTGGGGTTTTTGTTGCGCAACCGTAATTTCTCTTCCTCTAAGGCTCGAATCTCTAGTTTTCGAGCCATAGTAAAGGATTCGTCAAATGTGCGGAAAGTTTGAATTTGGAGGGTAGGGGAGATGTGTTTAGCGCAGGCCCGCGTAAAATGTTCGATAAGTTCGGCTTGAGGCAAGGCATATGTAAGTTGGTTGATAAGGCCCCACCATTGTCCAACGAAATCTGCGATAGATTCGTCTTCAAATTGTCGGATGGCATAGAGGTCGGTGATAGATACTTTCTTGGCAATGTTAATGGAGAAATGATCCAAGAAAGATTGGGCTAGTTGGTTAAAAGAGAAGATTGAGTGCTAGGTTAAAGCACTGTACCACTCCAAGGCGGGTCCTGATAAGGACATGGGAAAGGTGCGGAGTAGTAAGGCATCGTCGTGAGCAATTAGATAGCAGACATGTCTAAATGAGCGCAAGTGTTGTTGAGGATCCTCCTTACTATTAAAATGAGTAAATTTTGGTAATTCCCATTGAGGAGGATATGAATGAAGGGGGACAGAAGGGTGGATAGGCTCCCGAAAAACTTGCTCGTATGTCAAGGCGCTACGACTTCCTGAAATAGAAGCCTCCAGATTTTGCATTTTGTCTATCATTTGTTTGATGAAATCCGTGGTTGGATGAGCTGATGGTGCGGTTGCGGAAAATGGAGGCAAATTGGGCCAAGGGCCTCCACTAGACAATGGTGGCGTTAAATGTTGATAAGGTATGGAGGACGAATGTGTTGAGGTGACCGAATAGGGATGTCCTATATAAGACGTTGAGGTCATGGGATACGTGTGTGGGAATGAAAATGTGGGCGGAGCTTGAGAAGGAAAGCTCGTGTGGATAGGTGGCAGAGAGCAAGTCATGAACGGAACAGTCTGCAAGAGAGACGAGGTAGGAGCAGTTGGTGGTAATGACATGTGGGGCCCAAGATTAACCAAAGGAAAGCCAATCTGTGTCGTATGAACCTCTAAAGCCGCTGGATTGGGAGACGGGGCTAAGGATGCAGCAGGCAAAGCAGGAGTTATCAGGCGGAGAAGGAGCTAAATGAGCAGCTATACTAATAGGCATGCCAACAAGGAGTTGACCGTCGGGTGTACGGTCAGGGGCATGAGACAAATAGTATTGTACAATGCTAGGATTAGCATCCAGAAATTTGGCAAATTCCTTATCTCCTACAGGAATTTTAGGAACCTCACTGGTATCCGTAGGATTCCCTATAGAATGTGAAGGGGGTGATTCAGGAAAAGGCACAGAGCAGGCATGTGAAACCATGGCGGTGGCTTGCTTCCGAGTGATAACAACCATGGACAAGAGTACACAGTAGGGTTTCAATCTATCAGGAACAGAAACAGCCTCAGAATGTTGAAATTGGTAGGTTGCTGGTTTGTCAGGAACTGTAAAAGACAGTAACCGATATCGGTCTGCTAACCGATGTCGGTTAGACTATAGCCGACGTCGGTCAGTTAACCGATGTCGGTATAATAAGACTGGTATAAGAAAATATAAGAAGCTGCTGATTTGAGTTTTTAACAATGTTTAGTACATCTATCAAATTGTTCTGAAGTGATAACTGAAACAGTGTATGACAGAGAAACAGAACTGAAAACAAACAAGATACACAAGAAAATTAACAGACTAACCCTAGGATTAGTGTTTATCAATTTGAGCTTATGCCCTTAGACGCAGAATGATGTCAGAATCCTAAACACAAGACTTAGGGGAAATGTCAAGTTTGTTTTGGCTTATAAGGTTACCCTCAATCGGGCGGAGGAATACCGCGGAAAAGGGGGGATGTTTTGAGCTGTTGTGTTAATTATGAAGTGATTCAGTATGTGTTGTGCAGTGAAAGTAAGATTAATTTCCTATCAATACCGTGGAAATCACCCCCACGTGCACGACCTGTTACTTAGTCTACGTTCACTAGAATTGAAAACAACAAGCAAGAATGTAATGCACGTGTTTTAAACCCAAATCGAAAATGTTATTCGATGAAGCAAAGAAGATGACTTTCACTAATGCAAAACTGGGAAAGCAAGACAAATTCTTTTACTAAATATAACAAAATACCGTGTGAAATTTTTAAAAGAAGAAAACAGCAAGTATGCTCCCTATGTGAAAGCAAGCAAGAAACAAAAGAAACCCGAAATGGGTCCCACCGGGCGTGCCAAAATGTTTCACACAGAATGTTTCAGCTTTTGGGAATAGAGTTGCTTCTATCCTTTCATTCCTTTGAGAAACAGATAAGGGTTAGGGCTAGGAGGAATACCTGTTGAATGTCGAGAGGGTGTGCGCGTACCGTAGAGAAAGATCAGATCGACTGTGAAGAACTCCTTTTTGTCTGGGAAGGACTACCTGCAAGTAAGAATACAAGACCACCAGATTTTAATTAGATAATAAATGAGGGAACTGCCTTGGGCCCAGGAAATATAAAACTTCCTTTCGAAGGTGGTCAGTTCCCCTGCTAATATGAATTAACACAAATTCTAACAAATAAGCTATTGTCCAATTACAATTTGTTTACCTTGTTAGAACAATAGAGAAAGGGCTGGTCTTGGTTTAGAATCATGGTGACCGATGCCGGTCACTGTAACCGGTACCGGTTGTTGGTAACCGATATCGGTAGGGGCAATGTTTTAGGGGCTTTTGGTGAAGGTTGGTTGTAAGGTGGTTGTGTTGTTTTATAAGGCTGATAAATGGGTGGGGTTAGGTAATGGGGTGATGAGAAGGACTCAGAGAATACAGGGGGTGTTCTTGGGGTAACGTAAGGGTGGAGGAATGACAGTTAGATGTAGTGTGTTGCTGGGTAGTAGATCTAGGAATAGACTTATGATGGTTGTGATTCAGAAGTTCAAGAAATGTTATTAAAAGGACATACAAGATATTACTTACTGATTATTGATGAGGATGCAGGTCCAAGAACTATGATGACGATGGCAGAACTTAGGTAGGATGACCTGACAATCAGGAGATGAGTTATCTTCCCTCCCGATGAACAGATGAGTGTCACAAGGCTCTGGTTACTCAGTTGCAGTTTTTGGGCTTGATGTCCTTCTCTGCAAACTCTTCTTGTTTCTTTTTCACTTGTCTCTATTTAGCCAAGTAAAAAATCCGGATCCTTCCAATGACTTCTGATTTGGATCCACGAAAATCCAACCCTTTGTTTTTGGTTGGGAGTGGTCATTTACAGGGAACCGATGGCAATTACGCAACCGAAGGCGGTCGAGTAGGAACCGGTATCGGTCAGGTCAAAGCGGGCTATTTTTGGTAAAATAGCCAGCTTTCCCTCCTTTTCTCCTGAGGGATTAGTTGCGGGCTTGGTCAAGTCATTATGAGGTTGGTTTTAGGTGCGGGTGAGGAGTAATTAGTCATGGGTGTGGATGTGGACCAAGTTATAGGTCTTAATTAGGTTAGTTTAGGGTTAAGACTAGGTCATGATGAGGTGGCAAAATGAGGTGGCAGGTATGGTGATGTGGATTTATTAATTATAAGGTAATTAATAAATAATTGTGTAAGGTTTAGGTGATGAGGTTAGGTTGTGAAATGAGATGCGGGGCACAGGGGGTCGTAAGACACAAATTTGGTGTCTACACATTTAACTGAAACAACTTATATCAACAAATGAAATATTCGAACTTGGAGTTATAAATGTGTATGAATTAGTTACTTTCCATTTTAAGATCTAAGGAAATATGCATAAGGAAGCAGACATGCATCCCTTTACCTAGATATTCATTATGATTTTAGCAAGTACATAACTTAGGTCTTAATGCATTATTTCAAGAGTATTTTCCCCTTTTTCCAATGTCATGGGCTAATGCCCATTTATGAAAACTAAATTTCATGTGTTCCATATATATAGTTAAATTTCATATTGTAAACTATAATCATGGTTAAATACACATACATCCATGTAATTCAATTACAATCCTTTTTGTAATGGTAGAGTGTCTACTTAAGATTGTCTACCTTATGAGTTGCATTTCACCTAGAGAAAATAATTCAACTAACTCAGATTCCTACCCCATACATTCCATATTATTTAAGTATATTAACTACCCTCCTTATTAGAGTAATGCATATCAATTCATCTCAATTAATGCCATGAAGGTATTACAACAAGTATTAAATAGAATCAAAACATCTTTTATTCATAAAGGAGGAGTGATACATTCAATAATTCCAAAGTTTTCAGATAATACAAAATGTCAATAAAACAATATCTAAGCAATTCTCATTACAACTTTCTTTTTCAACAAGTGCATCTCAAGTAGTGAAGCCAAATTTCATCATAATAAAAATATAATTCCCTTAATAAAATAAGTGTGACTTTCTATATGTCTTTCTCCTTTCATATTTTACAAATTCCATCTACAAATTGCTAGCACAGGTCATTTCATTGAACTGAGCATGATAAACACTATATCATTAAAATGGTGTGCTTTTAACTAACTATTTCATAAAATTAACTCTTTTGTTTATGAAAAAGTCCTCAAAACTCAATCATAATAATGGAAAAACTTAGTCAAAAAGATTAAAATCAAAGATAGGAGATATATATATATATATATATATATATATATATTAAATTTCAAATCAAAAGTAAGGTTTGGTTTGTCAATCTATCAACCTTTAGCTTCTATCATAAATTATTTTATCATACATAATTCAAACAATAGAGATAAAGAAGAATTATCATTTCATTTGAACCTTACCATTACTTTCATGTAACCCATTTAAGTTCCTTCAATCAACTAAACCTATTTAGTAGAAGAGTATAAGATACATAAAACTATCTTTAGAACTTAATTCAACAATTTGTGTAGTAATAAACATTGCCTATCATCTAACTGTCCCTTTATCTTAGATTCATCCTAAGGTTTAAGATGTCATCAATCATAATAAGATCATATGAATAAGTAAGGGAAATCAAAACATCGTAAACAATTAATGTAACCCCAATTGAAGCATCCTAAGTTCAGGATCAAAATACAAAATAAAATCAAGTTAGAAGTCAAAGACAATGTAAATTAGAGCTCATCAAAAGAAAAAGGTTACTTCTAACAAGAAACAAGATAACATTCAAATCCCATATAATATATACCCTCATTAATATTACAAACAAGATCGGATTGGTTTAAGCTCAGAACCTAACTAAAACTTGATACTCCTTCAAATTATGACATAAACTTTTGTTTTATTGTCATAAAGACATTAATACATTTAGAGTAACCACCAGGTCAAAAAGTGAATTAATCTTAAATAGACCCAAGGGGGAACAACAATGAAACCTCACTAAACATTTTCCTAACCTGAGGTTTTCAGTCTTCTTATCTATTCAAACTTAAAATCATAAGAGTAAACATTTCTCATGAAATGAATAAGGAAAGGTACAAAATAGATCACATATGAGCTTCACACGACAGGTTCCATCATAGAGAAGAATAAAACAATAACCAAACAAAGATTCACCCAAGTCCTGAATGGGATTAAGTACCAAAAGACCAGGAAAAAGGAATGTGGAGTAACATCTAGCCATACCATTTTCCATTTCAATAGAGAAAATTTTGAAATACTTGATTCCTTCAAGGATAAACAAACGAATCGTTTCTTAAAATCTCAGAGAGGAAAGGAAAATTAGAACAGTAGGATTAATCCGAAATGGACCTCCAACTAACTCTAAACCTTTAAAAAGGAAAACAAGAAGCATTCAAAAACTAGGAGGAACATATTCCTCTTTCCCAAAATATCTGGTACCAAGTACAAAGGAACAAGGTTTAAGATATCATGCCAAGAAAATATACAACAAGACAAGGTCAGCTAAAACTATTACGCACTCCTGAGTACCTTCAACTAACTGAGAAAACAACTAACCGATACCCAAAAAGAGTTTCCAAACTTAAACACGAAGTGGTTAATCCTTTCATAATTTTAAGTCCCTGAATAAAATTGAAACAAAATATCATTTCCCACAGAAATTAATCAAAATAACACTCCCACGTTAACAATTGATTTTCCCCGTGAGGTCTACACAGGAATTTCTTTAGATTTCCTTTAATGACAATTGAAAGAAGACATGCCAGTTGAAATAACCATAAAAATGTCCTAACATGCAGTCCAATCATAAATTTATCCTCCATAAAAAACAACGATGGTTAAAAGTATGAAATAGGAAGGAAAAATACACATGGCCACCAGAACAAAAAAATATCAGACAACAAAAAATATCAAACGAGTTCTCGATTTTGAAGCCTTCTAACAAAGACAAAAAGGAAATGTTTGAAGTAAGAGTCACAGAATAAAACAACAAGAAATAACATGCATTACAAGGTTAACCTAAAACAAAAATATCACCAAGAGGCTTCAACTCTATTTCAAGTCAAATTTATAAATACTCGAGCAAAGGCAAGATCACCCTGAAGTAAGAAATGACACTCCCAGACTATGTTTTATAACTACCATCATAAAATCAATAAACATCAAATGAAGAAAATAAAAACACCATAGAAGTATAAAATTAACAATCACAGGAAATAGAACTAGAATATTAAATAAAAGCATAAGACTTAATGGATAGGGATTATCATGCCTAAGAGAGCCTCCAGTGTTCTCTATTTTGCAGAAAATCTCCTAGCAGAGATTCAATTCCTCTTTCAAAACACCAACAACCCTCAAAAATTTCTCCTTCTCTTTCTTATAGCTTCACGATGCCAACTTCTTCATTCAAATGTCATGTAAGGCAAGAGATCTCATGCAAAGATAATTGAGTTCAACTGAAAAGGTGCAAAATCCATCAACATGGGGTAAGAATATCTAAAGAAACCCCAAAGGATTTTTAACAAACTAGTCAATGGACCATTAGATAAGATATAAACAAGGATTCATCACTTTGCATACATTAATCTTGAAAGAAATAAGCAAATCTAGCATATTTAGTAATCCTCTACTCTTGGAAGCTTTAAAATGAACCTAGGTAGATTCTAAACAATAAGTTTGTGATTATGAGAACGAGAGCTCACCATTAATGGCTTTAAGGCCAATGGTTCTTCCCATTTACTCGATGCTTATGTGTATAGTGCAATGGCAAATAAATATCTCAATAAAAAAATGAAACAAGCTCTAAACCCTAAGCAAAATGCTATAGATTTATTGTTAGGAAGAAGGAGAGTTCTTAGAAATGAGAGGGGGGGGTTAGTCTTATTTATAGTCTTCCAATCTCAGAAATGGGAGACTTTTGGTACATGTGGGACTAAAACAAAATAAAAAAGTTAATTGGGGAGTCAAAGTAAGATTTGACTAGGTTTAGCAGAGGTTAATCATGGTTAGAACTAGTTACACTAGGTTAGGCTATTTAATCCTATTTAGAGAGGAATTAGGGTTTTGAGAGAGTTTTGAGAGGTCTAATCAATCCAATAAAATGGATTGATAGTATGGGAAGTTAGTAAAAGTGATAATAGAAGAGGATGAGAAGATGGTTTAGCTAATAAGGGACTATATCAACCCCATTAATTGGTTTGTATGAGAAATTACGACCAAAATAATGTCGTAAACGATGAGTTAGAGGAGTCAAGTTGATGAGGTATCATCAATTTGTAAGAAGGAGAATAGTTAGTGCAATATTAGGAATAATAGTGCTTTGAACAAACTATAGGTGTCTACATTTTTCCCCTCTTTGGGGGTGACATAAGCTAACACCACTTCAAAGAAAGTAGACAAACATAAGCAAATGAAAATGTTTGAAGGGGAGAAGAAAAAATAGTTAGCTAAAGGGATGCCCCCTCGAGTGTCGATGGGGTGATGGAAGAACTCAATAGATGATAAAAAAGAGAACATAAGAAATAAAATTATAAAGAGAAGATGAGAAAAAAACAAGAAAAGGGGATATTGAGCTATCCACAAACCAGTGCTTACAAAAACAATTTGTAATCATCATTTTTGCTTAGAATCCTCATCATTGATCTTTATTAAAATGTGAGCATACGATGGAATTATAAAATTACATGAAAATAAAAGATAAAAACAACCATACCTTACTTAAACATAAACTCCATGAAACACACAAACATGTAATGAAATACAAGAAGTAAGTAAACTCACATAACAAAGAAATAAGTACAATCACACACACTCAAACCAACAACATTCAAGATGGCTGCACAAATATTTTATTATCGATATGTAGTCCCCAAATGTTTTGATAAACGAAAAGGGTTTAAAATTATGCCCCAAGTAATTTGTATATGAAAAGGAAATGATGGAGGACACTTGGGTCTAATCGAAAAGTAATGTGTACGACAAAAATAGTAATAGGCAACTGATAGTGCCCCAAAGTATAGACGAAGTAAGCAACATAGCTTTTGTAAATGATTGTAGAGTCAGGTGATCTACGAGTCATTGTTTCAAAACATGTGAAAACATCAGCAAGATATGAGATGAGTTCCATGTGAGAGACACATATTTCAGCTGTAAATGAGCTTTTTACCAATTTTAGTCCATTTTCAAAGTTTTATGATTTTATTTTATTTTTTGGATTTTTTGATGGTTTTTAATAATTTTTAAATTTTTGATTGGTCATAGGAATTTAGGAAATGGAACATCACCTAAAAGCACGTGAAAATTCCCTAAGGTAAAGAGAATGAGCATTAGGTGGCAATAAAATTCCCCAGTGAGAAGACAAACGGGCAAGTAATAATTATTTAAAAATAATCATGGTGCTAGATAAAAATAGAATACAAGAAGCACCCTGAAAATTTTAAAATTCCCCAGTGTGAGGAGATAAGTGCTAGGTGTAAAATAGGGCCCGAGGGTGATTTAGATGATATCATACATTTTGTACATGAGATATTTTGGTAGATTCTAAAATTTGGGATGATTTTAGATGATATTGGTATGGGGGGATAGATTTTTGATCATCTGCAACCCCTCTTTCCCCCATTGATGGTATGATACGTGATGATTAGCTTAGTATACATGCATGATGTAAAACTTATCATTTTTGTATATATGATGTATTAGATGATGTTAGATATGATGAATGGTAAATGATAGATGCGATAACAAACAAATGTTTAGCAAACAAACACACAAGTAAAAGATAACAAAACTAAACAAATATACAACCAAAACTATACAAACTGATGACTAAAATAAATTTAATCATTACCTTGTTTTTGCAGGATAACATTGATATATTTTTTGATGTTTTTGGGTTATCTAGAAAGATATGTTTTCAAGGATATTGTTCACATTGTTTTTGAGGTCTCCCTAAGACAATGTCATGAAGGTGGTGTAGCTTCATTCTAAGGGGGGATTTTCTTAATGTTTATAGTTTTGTGTATCTTTTTTTGAATGCTTTTGTATTTTATAAGGTCAAATTATGAAAGCAATGTACAAGGACAAAGAAGGGTGGATTCCCCCAACGTGATGTGGGAATATAAAAAGGAAAGAATGCCATGTGCATATGTTTGAGAAAGTGGAATGTGAAGGTGCCCCCAATTTTAGATGGGAATATAAAAAGGCACATGCTTCACACAGATATGAGAGAAAATAAGCCAAATCATGGCTTGGTGAAGATAGACTCGGTAGAGTTCCTAGACCTAGCAAAGGGAACCAACTATAGAAAGAGGTGATAATTAACCATCCCGATGCAAGAGTAACTTATGACTGGAGAATACTCCTTGAGTACCGGAAACCAGTTTTCACCCAAAGACCTACCCATTACACCACAATTGTGTGGTTTTCACATGTGGAAGACCAATTTTTTTCTTTACCATTTTTTTTATGTTTTTCTTGTTTATTCTTTGTTTTTAGAATTTTTAGTCCTTATCTAATATTTGTACCATAATTAAGAATATAAGTGCTTGAGATGCATGGTATTCATAGGTTCCAAAATTTCTTCACCATCTAAATATGTTAGTTTATAAGCTCCTGACCCATACTTAGCAACCACCACATAAGGTCCTAACCAGTTGGCCTAAAACTTACCTTTCTTTTCTGTGTCTTTGAGAATGTTCTTTTCATTTTATTTTAGCACTAGATCACCTACATCAAATTCATGATGAATGATACAGTTGTTATATCCTCTTGATACTCATTTTTGGTAAATCTTGAGGTGATTATGCACTCTTATCCACTTTTCAACCAATAGCTCTTACAGTGCTAGCCAAGCTACTCTATAGTCATTTTCCTTATACAAATAATCCCGAAGACATATTATTAGGGAGGGAAGCTCCACTTCCAAGGGTATGATGGCTTTAGTGCCATAAACCAGGGAAAATGGGGTCACACCAGTAGGATTGTGGATGGAGGTTCGATAGGCCTAAAGGGTGGGATGTATCTGTAAATGCCAATTACATCTGGTCTTACTTACCATTTTCTCCATGATGTGTAAAAGGGTTTTATTGGTAGCTTCGTCCTATCCATTACCTTGGGGGTAATAGGGGGTATACCTCTTGAGTTGAATATGGAAGTGTTGACACAATGTCTTAACCATTTTGTTTTAAAATTATTTACCATTATCAGTGAAAATGGCAGAAGGGATACCGTAACGGTAGATAATATGGTTCATGATGAATTTGGAAATTTACGCACTAGTGACGTAAGTAAGAGGGACAACCTCTACCCATTTAGTAAAATATTCAATGGAAGTGATAATGTGGGTGTGGCCATCTAAAGAAGAAGAATGGAGCTTCCCTATGAGATCCAAGCCCCATTTGGAAAATGACCAAGGTTTTGCGATAGGTTACAAATCCTATACTGGTGCATGTATAAAGTTCCCATATTTTTGGCATAGCTCACATTTCTTGATGAAATTACAATATTTTTCTTTCATGGTGGGCTAATGATAACCTACCCTTAAGAGCTTCTTAGCTAGGAGCATACCACTAATGTATGATCCATAAACACCACCGTGTACTTCCTTAATAATGTGGAATAATTCAATAACGTCCAAACAATGAAGAAGATTCCCATCATAGCCATAATGATAAAGGATGCCTCCTAGGAGGGTATAACGAGATATGTAGTGGATAAGGGATTTCTTCTCAGAATGGGTAATGTCCTAGGGAAATGTGCCATATTGTAAGTATCTAAATATAAGGTCATACCAAGGGGAGAATAGGCCAACAATTTGACATGCCAAACATGAATCTGGCATATAATACACAGGTATCTATAAATGCTCTACAAAGAAGGGAATATTTCTTTCTTGCAGTGGAATGCATAAGGGATACCTAATTGTAGCCATATCATCTGTTGATATATTGTGTGACCTCGGCTTTTGTTCAAATACAATCTTTGTAAAATACTCCTTTAAGGTTTCAACCAATTTCTTGTATGGAAATTTTTTTTCATCTTTAACTTTTACTTATCATTAACTTTCTTAATAATGATTTAGGAGTCCCTAATGACTCGTAGATGTCTGATATTCAATGTGATAGCCAACATGAGGCCAAAAATGAGTGACTCATACTCTACAATGTTATTAGTGTAAGGGAATCCCAAATGTAATGCTCTTGGAATAACCTCACCTGTGGGAGTGATGAGCACTACCCCTTCCCCCAATCCGTGGAAGGTGAATGAGCCATAAAAATGGACATGCCACTCCACATACTCTTAACCATACATCATGGATGCATCTGGAAGGTCTAGACACAAAGGTTCATTTCCTGGTAGAGGATATTCTGCCAACTGATCTGCTAATACTTGTCCTTTCAAGGATTTATGGTTTACAAACTCAATGCCAAATTAACTTAGGAGAATGATCCAATTAGCCATTCATCCTGTAAGGGTGGGTTTGGATAGAAGGTATTTGAAAGCATAAACTTTTGATATTAGCTTGGTTTTTTTGTTAAGGAGATAATGACGAAGCTTCTAAAAGGTTAAGATGACTACTAAGCATTCCTTATAAACCTATGGGTAATTCAATTTGTAGAAAATCAAGGTGTGACTAAGATAATAAATTGCCCTTTCTCTATGGTCTAGTTCATATTGGGCAAGTAATGCACCAATAGAAAATTTGGTAGTTGAGATGCATAAGAGGATAGGTTTTCCTGGGGTAGGTGGCCTGAGTATAGGTGGGTTGACAAGTTATTATTTAAGTAGTACAAATGCCTTTTGACAGTATGGTCCCCAGTTGAATGCAACATCCTTTTCAAGGAGATGTGTAAATGTGTGGAACTTATCTATAAGATGTGAAATAAAATGGTGGATTTCCTAAATTTTCCCTTGTAAACTTCTCAATTGTTTGAGATTTGTACGTGGAGGAATTTTTGTGATAGTTGTAATCTTGATAGGATCCACCTCTATTCCTCTCTGTGATACAATAAAACCTAGGAGATTCCCTAAAAAAATTTCCAAAGACACACTTCTTAGGATTCAAATGTACTTTGTAATCCCGAAGACGCTGGAAAATACTTCTCAGGACTTTAGGGTGCTCTCCTCTACTTTTAGACTTTTCTAAAATATCATAAATGTAATCCTCCATGATGTCATTCATTATGTCATGGAAGATGACAGTCATTGCATGTTGATAGGTGGCCCTAACATTCTTGAGTTTGAAATGCATGACCTTGTAACAAAATTTTCCCCGAGGGGTGATGAATTTTTATTTATGTTTATCCTCCTTTGCAATCTTGATTTTGTTATAACCTTAAAAACCATCCATCAAGGACAAAATTTTATAACCAGCAGTAGAATCAATGATCATGTCAATATTAGGCAAGGGGAAGTCATCTTTGGGACATTCCTTATTGATGTCACAAAAGTTGGTGCAGATCCTTATTCCAATAGGTTTCTTCTTAACTGGGACTATGTTAGATATTCAATCTTAATAGTCAATAGGTTTAATGAAATTATCAAGTAATAAATTTTCTAGTTCCTCTTTGACAAGGATTGCAATTTTAGGTTGCATCTTTCTCAACTTTTGTTTGATAGGTTTGACATCTAGATGCACAACGATGTTGTGCACGACTAATTCTAGGTCCAAATGAGGCATATTGGTGTATGAACATGGCAAATATATTTGCATATTCTCTTAATAGTTCTACAAAAACCTTCTCCTCTTGATATGAGAGTGAAGCTCCCAACTTTATCATTATAGGTTCCTATTTTGAGCCAATGTTAACACTGATGGTTTTTTCCACAAGAATCTTAGAAGCATCCTCCATCCGGGTAGGATTAGGGGGAAGAGTAAGGTCAACCTCCTTAGGTATCTCATCATCATCCTTGAATGGATAGACAATTTTTTCCATAGGTTCTTTATTCTGTTTTTCTATAAGTGCTTCAAAAAAAAATATAGGAGACATGCATTTATTCCTTACACAAGGTTTCTCTGAAGTATTCTTATTCTTGTTTGTGACCTTCTTATTCAAGCGTCCACACATCTCTTCTTCTTATCCAAAGTATGCATAGGTTTCTAGTTGAATTACAAATTCTTTCTTATGATCCACAGTCGGAATAGAATCCCTGAGACTACAAATGCCTCATCATTCTCAAAGAAATTGATTAGCACCTAAAATTGTTGATCCCAATCTATAATTTTGGGATATACAAGGGTTACTTGGAAATTGGTTTGAGGATTGAATCTAGGTAAGGTAAGGATATCCAAATCAGGGAATAAGTTAGTGGAGGAAAGATCCTCTTAGAGGCTATAATGGGAATCTGTGTCACTATCTGAATGAGATGAGTCGTCCTCACATTCAGAAGATGTGGCATCAATATCAAATGGTGCATCATCATGAGGTCTTATTCTAAGACCATGTTTGTTTGATTTGAAGTGAGGGATAGGAATGGGTTCTAATCACCCTTGTGCATTGATAACGCATCCAAACCCATCGAAACCCATGATGTACATCATATGGTGTCCTTTGAAATATATCAGGGCTTGATGGCATGAAGCCATGGTACCTTCAAGTACTCTGTTGGTGGGATATTCTAACATATTTTCCTCGGATAAAAAACCACTAAGAATGAATGTCTCCAATGGTTTAGGGCATTGATCCTGAGTGATTTTGAATTGAAAATAGGGTTTACCATGAGTTTTGTGTGAAACTGATAAATTTGATATTAATAAATCTTGTTCAAGAGTGAATGGCTCACCTGGACCATATTTTGTTGACGTTGCTTCTCATGATGTGAAATGGTTGACCAATGAGGGAAAGTATTTATTATAAGGAGTGAGTGAATATAGATCTATACGTCCCTTGATAGCCTCTTTTATCAAAGGAACAACAATGTTTGCATAAGGTAATTCATAAGTTGTATGAGAAAAACTGTGCAAGGCTCTACAATGTGTAAATGGTTCAAGATCACTGTGAATGGTGATTATCTATCCTTTATGGCACATTTTTATACATTTATGAAAAGTTGAAGGAATGGCCTACATGACATGGATTCAGGGTTGTCCTAAGAGCATTTTGTATGGTAGGTCTAAGTCAAGGACATGGAACATTGTATCATGACAAGTTGGCCCTACTTCCATTGGAGCTATTATAGTACCTATTGACTCTCACTCCTCATTATCATAGGCCATGATTGTAATAATTTTGGCACCTAGATCCATTTCTAAGTGGCCTATCTTCTTAACTAGCTTCAAAGTACAAATGTTTAGCCCGGATCCATTATCCATAAGTACTCTCTTGATCTTGTGACGGGTAATAACTACTTCTAGATATAAGGGTAAGTTGTGTTATGGGTTATTAAGTGGGATTTCAATGTGATGAAAAGTGATATGATCATTGGAGTGAAGGTTTACAATCATATCTTGGATATTTGCAAGATCTATATCAGTGGAGACTCCCAAACTTTGAAGTGTTTTATACAATATGTTTTTATGGGCAGTAGATATTTTGAGGAGATCTAAGATTGATATCCTAGCAGGCATCTTCTCTAAATATTTTATTAGATTTTACTGACCTTCCTGAGTGATAGGTAAGGGATCTGGTATAATCAAATGAGCACATCCCATCCCTACTAAACAAATCTTTTATAAGATCCTAATAGTATTGACCTATTCATAAGACGAATGGATACATCCTATGAGGGAATTGAAGGGGCTATCATTGGTGGGGTAAATATAGATATAATTCCTATAGTCATTGGAATTTTATCCATGATTGGATTCATTTTCTTTTTATCTACATGGTTACGAAAGGGCTCTTTAAAGATACCCATTTTCTCATTTGGCCCTTGTCCTGAGTCAGGGGAGATTCTATGGTGATTTTTCCCTCTTCAATGAGGTTTTGTATGTAATGATGTAGTCTCAAGAACCTATATGTATTGTGCCCTTTAATGCAGTGGAATTCATAGTACTCATATTCTTTGAACCAACCAAATTTTGGAGCATCTTTTAGGTATGGTACCGTCATGGTTAGGTATTCCACCATGTGTTACATTATCTAACTATTTTACTATGGCAGATAGGGATTCCATTAACAGTGTGAATGTACATTTAGTGGGTGCCTTGGGACAACATCCTTATGAGAGATTTAAAATTGGACTAGTTTGTATAGGTTGGACTCTTTTGGAGTCCGTAAAGACATCTCCAATGGCAGTTTTATTTTTTTTGAAGAACTTCAGTTTAGCTAAGGATTTTGCTTCATGTTTGTCTTTGAAAACTGGTTTAAGTGTCCCCTTTATGATGAGGTCCTTTTCAATTTGATTTCCCTTATCTATAACTTCTTTGAAGTTAGAGCCATAATGCATTTGTAAATACAAGGCTATCTCTAGGTTGAAGTTAGGCACAAATATTCTTACTAGCTTTTTTTCTAGCAAGATGCAAGGGAAACGACATGCCAACCCTCGCCATTCATGTAAAAATCTCACAAATGTCTCGTTGGGATTTTGTTTTGAATTTCAAAGGTATTTCATTGTGAGATCATTTTCCATGTTGTAGGAATAATGTTGAAAAAAAATTTCTACTAATACGGGCCATGTTGTAATGGAGCCCTTGGGTATGCTAAAGAACAATTACAATCCCAGTGCCCCTAGGTTGCGAGGGAAGAGTCGTATTAATAAATTATCACTGTATGAAACCTCCTGGAAATCCATATAAAATTATTTGATATGATCATGAGGATCACCTTTTATTTTATATTTATCAAATTTAGTAATGGTAAAATGCTTTGGGAAGGGTTTCCATAACATGGTAAGGGCATAGTTCTTCATACAAATATTTCCTACTATGTCCTACATTTACCTCTTGTAGTGTAATAAGCATGTCTTTCATTGGTTGTAATTCACTTTCAATGAGTTATTCTTTAGTAGAATACATTATTCAATGTGCCTTAGCCATTTTAAAATTCGTATCATTGTGTGGATCAAAGTGGAACTCACTAGATTTTTTTTTGGGTTTGTCTTTGTATGCGTTCCTACTTGAAGAGCCTAAGTTTGCTAATTTTTGGCTCAATTTTAAGATATGTTTTTGAAGTATCTCTTCTTTAACTAAAGGATCCTATTCCTCATTGAACTTTGGAGGTAGTGAGGCTTTGTGCTCAATCTTCACTTTACGTGAAGCTTTGTAATAAGGTCAGTGTGGATCACCAAGTGGATTTAATGGGTCTCCTTCAATGGTATTATTATTTTAACCGAAAGTAGAAGCATACCCCATGTCAAAGGGGTTATCTATGTTTAAGAGGAATCTTCATTCTTATGTTTTATGATTAATGACCCTTAGTTTCCACTTCGCGTTCTTGTGGAAGCTTGGCTCCTAACTCTAAGAATCTTATGAGTACTTGATCTCTGTTATAATAAAGAAGCTCATCAAACTGAATTAGGTCTAATTGATGATGTTCTTCAGAAGAACTAGATTCTTCTCCTCTATGATAAATCAATGGCTTTATGTCCTTCACCTGTGAAAAGAAAGGTTCTAAGTTTCTACTACTAAATGGGAAGGAATCAAAAGGTTTTCTCATAACTTGCGATCATTTGGTTTGGATGCCATCTTCATGATTCTAGGCATCACTAGTCAAGGTTATACGAGGTTCAGTCTAAATTTTCTTCCAATTTTGCACAAAACCTAGGCATATGTTTTTGTAAGTCACTCAATGTGATGTTGACATAACCTAGTGTGTTCTATAAGTAATGATATGTAGTTATTTTTATGATTCAAAGAACACTCATATGAACACTCAAATGCAGTGATCACATGAATTGTTGTTCTGCCAAGTTTATACCCTAACTATGATTTCGGTGAAGGGTCCAAAGAAGATAGTGACAATACCCTATCAATACGTAGGTCAAGTTATAATTATAACAAGGCCTAAATATTGAAGTGGTACTGACATAATATCTTGATGAGGTATGCTACAACTAGTTTAAATGTCGATGAAAGATAAGTTTTCTGAAAAATGGAAGTTGTGAGTACATATAACATAACAACACTATCCTAATACATTAACCGGAAAAGCAAGGTGTTAGTATCAAGAAAACATTATTTCAATATATATAAGGCAATATCGATACTCTCAAAAATACTTAGATGATGTTGGAACTGAAACTAAGTAAGAACATAGCAAGAATTTTTTAGTTGTATGAGCAGCGTAACCACACAATAAAGGGACTTATATCTAGTTCTCAAGAAATTGAAAACATGACGTAAGTACCATTATTGTGTCCAGAATGTGAGAAAAAATATCAACCTAAGGAGAGATAAATGATGAAATGAAATCGTAGAAGTGAAGACGATCTTGAAATCAATATCAAAGGACTATTAAAGATACGAAAACTTACTTGCGCACTTTAGACATTTAACAACCCAGCTACAAACATAGATGGGCGTAAATGGATAAAAAAGTGGTGAGTATTATCTTTGATAAAATGTGTGAGGTATGCCTCCTTCTCACCCCAAAAATGAGTGGTGAGAATGTAAGGGTATAGATCAAAAGGTGAAAATAAACTAAGTACCACTTGGGTAGAGTTTCGCCTCATCTGAAGGAAAGAATAAAACTGAGCTAAGTGAGATGCCGTTTAATTTCGAGATGAAAGACAATTAGATCAAACTTATGTGGGTTCTTTGCCTTGTTTGCGAGACAAGGTTTTTCCTCCAAGTAATTTTTCACTTCATGATGACTTGATGCGACAACAGACTAGTGAAGTGGGCTCCAAGACATAATGGCTTCCCTAATAAGATTTCTCAACTAGATGTCACAGGTTGTGTAGGAGACACTTGATTTACCCAAAGAGTTATACTGATAGATTTGGGAGTATCTCGGATTTACTTTACCCCATTCTGATACAATGAGAAACTATTGCATTCAGTTGTGCCATCACTGGGGTCATGATACAGATAATTGTGACTCTAACTTACAATGTGAAATCTAGTCAAGTGGGTAGGCGAAGCACTTCTAGTTTCATCCATGAGGTTACTTAGTGGTGGATTACTTTAGGGTTCCTGAAACCACCCCCATTGTTTTAACTTAAGTTATTATGCCAAAGGGGTTATGTTCCAGTTGAGTGGATAGGGACGTACCCTTTTTCAAAACTTGTAATACAGTGTGATGTGAAGTGGTGTGTTTTTTATCTTTCTTAACTTAATGTGGTTTTAAGTAGCACACTTTTTGGAAACCTATATGAAAACACGTGTATTAGAAGGTATTTGTTTTGTCTCAAATTCTCCTTTCTTTGACAACCATTAGGCCCTACATGCAAGGAGTTAGTAATTTTTCATCAAATAAGAAAGAGAGTTTGCACACTATTTTTTATTTCTAAGGTCACCAAAAAGGTGTGAAGGAAGAGCATACACAACGTGAAAACTCTACTAAAATAAACCTTTGTGAAAAATACTTCAAAAGGTAGAGTTCATTTTAGACAACTTTGAAAGATCAATCCAATTATTTAAATGTAAAGTAAGTGTTTTTAAAAGTGACAAGGAGGTTTTAGACTATTTTTGATTCCCAAGATCACCTAGAAGGTGTGAGGGAAGAGCATAAACACTTTGAAAATCCCCTTTTAACTAAGATAATGAAATAATTAAGCTACTTTAGTAAAATAAAACCAAAATATATACTTGCAATCACTTGTTAGAACCTACAAACAAGTTAGAAAATCAAGAAAAATTAGGAAATTCCATAAATCTATTTTTAGCAATTTTTCAATGGTTTTTAGCATTTTATATTTTCAGAGGTCTCTAAGGCACTCTGGGAGTTTGATGATAGAAGTAATGATACCAAAGGTATATTAATTTTGGAATTTCCCTCACAATTTTTTCTTCGTTCTCTTTTGGATGCCTATTCAAACTCTAAAAATGGGTCAAAAGATATGACCCAAACTAGGAGCACTAAAAATTATACGAAAAAATCCAGATCAAACAAAGATACCCACATAACCTTCAAGGTGTATGCGTGTAGTTTCAGGTATGTGCATGTGGTTTATGGTGTTTGCGCCCTTTTTTGTAAACTTAGTGGGTCTGCAAAGTGCTTGTGCTACCTGAGGGATGCCTGCGCTAGCATAAGTGTGCATAAGCTAGAGAATAGGTTCGTGCGCTAGCGAAGAAAAAAAATGGTAAAAGATATGACAGTGCGTGTGCACTGGTAGAGGGTTGATTACGCTAGAAAAAGGGTGCATGTGTGATGGTTTAGGTGTGTGCACATCTGATAAAACAAATCAGATGTTTGAGAACACATATGGTGTTTGCGCATGGATTTGGGTACCTGTTTACCTAGTGAAAATGATAGGTTACAGGTGTCTGCACTAGAAAAAGGGTATGTGCACCACAACTTGGGCATGTGTGCTTACTATCAGATACTTGTGCATGAATTTGGGTGCTTGTGCACCTCTTCTAAAAAAGGCAGTCAATAGGTGCCTGTGCTAGCACAAAGTGTATGCGTGTCTACCTGAAAAACCACCAAAAAAATGGAAATTGAAATTCTAAAAGTGTCAACAGGTTAGAATTTAGCCATTAAATTCAATTTATAACATAAACTTAATAAAGAAGTATGAAAATGAAGGTTAACTACATAAAACCTAGCTAAAAAGCCCAAGGAAAAATATTTAACCCTACAAAAACATGTAAAAAGTTAAAAACTGAAATAAAAGCTTCAAAATGACTCCATTAATGGAGGATGGACTTCATGTCCCACCGAGCGTGCCAAATTTGTTCAATGAAAAGTTGCAAAATCCATGGACATGGGGTAATAATCTTTAAAGTTGAAAAAATTATTTAGGGAGTCAGTAAGATTTGACTAGGTTTAGAAGAGGTTAATCATGGTTAGGACTAGTTAAACTAGGTTAGGCTAGTTAATCCTGTTTAGAGAGAGGAATTAGGGTTTTGAGAGAATTTTGAGAGGTCTAATCAGTCCAATGAAATAGATTAATAGTCTAGGAAGTTAGTAAAAGTGGTATAGAAGAGGATGAGAAGATGGCTTAGATAATAAGGGACTATATTAGCCCCATTAATTGGTTTATAGGATAAATATGACCAAAAGAATGTTGTAAACGATGAGTCAGAGGATTCAAGTTGATGAGGTATCATCAATTTGTAAGAAGAAGAATAATTAGTGTAATATTAGGAATAATAGTGCTTTGACCAAACTACAAGTGTCTACAATAACATTCATGCAAGAATCAAAATGGAGGTTCAAATAACCAAAAAAACCTACATGCAAAGCTCCAACTCGAAGACCAAATGAACAAACAAAACCAAATCCCTCTTTCTTCTTCCTAGGCGGTTTCCGCCAACTTTGAAAATATCAAATTCAAAATAGGACTATCAGTCCTTCCATTTCTCTCACCACTGCCACCTCTATTTTTGGAGAGGTCTAAGTTTAAAATTGCATGCATCTAAAAAATTAGCAGAGATGCCAGCTAATTTCCCCAAATGTCGTCATGCACTCGCCAAATTTGGAAGTTAAAAAGAGATAAGACCACATTAACTTTCTCATAAATTTCTAGGAATCGATGCCACCAACTTCCCCCCTCCCTATGTCATCCAATATGCCCCCTTTTAGGTTATCCAAACATTAGGTTAGGTTCAACATCAGTTTAGCAACTAACATAAGTCCTTAGGTATAAGTATTTAGTCTTAGGTCCCATTTAACATTCCTTAATAACAAAAGAACTTAGTAACCTAGGTTAGGTTACTCTTTTTAGGATAAAGTTCCTAATTTATGGAACATAGTGAAAATAAGTTCCATGATCCTAATTAATAGTTACATCTTACTTTAATAAAAAAGAGGAACCAAATTATTCCCCAAATTCAAGATACGAAGCAGAGAGCCAAGTAGACTGGGTCATTCATGACCTTTGTACATTCAAGGTCTAGAAGCCTTTCATTTGTCCAGCTTGGACATTATGATAACAAGGTTTGAAAATTAGAAGCATACCTTGGATAAAAGAAATTGATCTAAGGTACTGTTGTTCTGAATCCCCAAGAATTATGAAAACTAAAACTCAATTTCTCAATCCCAAATAATGAATTATTCTGCATAAAAAGATATGAATTGCTTCATTTTAAATTAAGCAAAAACATGATTGAATCATACCTATTTCAGCAGATAACATATTACCTACTGCAAACATGATTTCATAAGTCATAAGATTACACCTTCTTAAAACAAAAATCACTTGTCAGTGTTTGAACCTTCCATAACAGAAGCCATCATACATACCAGTCATGCTAGAGGTGTTACAAAATTTGGATCCTCCATGAAATCTACAAAATATCATTTATAAAAAACTTATTAGACTAAAAAAATACAAAATAATTATCACATCATCATAAATTATCAAAACATCAATCACAACATTCTAAGTGGAGTGGAGTCCTTGAGGATGCTTCTTGAAAAAAATGTCAAAAGCATCACATGTTTGAGTGGAGTCACTAAGGATATTTGGAGCACTAAAAAGGAGAGAAATCAGGTCATATCGCAGCTGAACATTAATTACCCAACACATGTCACCACTTTGGCACTTTTTACTTCCTTGAAGATGATCAAATCGAGGATTGAAAGGGCCTCAAATAAATAATACTTTCTGAGAAAACTGGAGGAGTTCAAGTTGTTTTATTTTTGATATTTTTTTGTTTTTTTTTGTTTAGTAGCAGTTATGTCCTTGTTTTACTTTTTATTAGTAGCTTCTTTTTTTACTATTGTTGCAATTATCATAATATTTGGATTCAGGTCCTATTTAGATTCTCTTCTTGTTGATTTGGCTGTTGAGCCTTTGTTGTAACAAGGTATACACCCTTCAAAACTATTTTCCTTTAATAAAAAAAAATTCTAAATAATTATACATCGCTATTTATTTGGCATTAGGCCTCTTGCCAAATGGCATTGGCCCCTATCAAAAATTCCAATATCATATTCATGTCATCGTCTCTCTTTCAAGATTATGTTGACCATGCTGAATTCCTTAGATGTCATCATATTTCCCCGCATATGGCATAACCCATACTACACTTTCATGATGTCATCATCCACCGTATGATTGCATCCTCTTGACATAGTTAATGCCACCTAAAGAAAAACTGTGTGCCAATTTTCTAATATGTCTCAAAAATCAATTTAACAATATAAAAATTATAATGTTCCCAAACCCACCTAGATATTAGCACAAACTACATTTTAGTCTATTTGGGGAAAAATTATCTAGCCATATTTACCTTGGGAAACATTTTGACATTTTATATTACATTCCTCCTTCCCAATTTAAATATAAAACCTGCCCAAGGACCTGTTGGAACTCACTTGTAGCCTTTGTTTATCCACTCAAATGCTATGTGCACTGACATCTCATTCAACAAGATTGAATTATCATCTAAAGTAAGTGAAGCTACTAGGTCCCTCCTTTGTATTTTCTTGTTAAGATTTTGGCATACATAGTCATAGTGATATCTAACCAAGTACTCATTCAACCATACTAAGCCAATGCATACATCCACTTGGAAACACATATAATAAGGAAGTACAATAGATAAATCAATAATCAATATCAAATGCACCATGAATTCACCATATTTAGACATTTCAATGATCATAATTCATCCTCCATAGTCCATTCTATTAAAGTCTTACATAACATAAGATGAATACATCAGTGTACCAAGGGGTTAAAACATGTACAAGCATCAAACCCTAGACTATAACTGCATAACAAAGAATCTCAGAGCTCAGATATAATGGGTGGTACCAAAACAATTACTTAGAATGAGTATATATAGGGGTGGGGACTTTCCCTTCACCACCCATGCACTTTCCTAATAATAGGCATGCCAAAATAGACTACATGCATGCTTTCTTACAAAAACTAATAATAGATTATCCTATAAATAAATATTACTTTAATCCTAATAATATCCTTCATGCATGTGCTCAATCTGTATGTCCATTATCCAAAAATAGACCTTTCTTGGCTTCCAAATTATCATAATTTTGTCCTTTTCTTGGTCAGAACTCCATCACATTTTTCTATTTTTATCTTGTAAACTGGAAAATTGGTTGATTCCTAAATCTTATGTGCTTGGGCATGAACTTCTTGTGCATTGTTATAACCCTTTTCTCACACATCCCTTTGCGCCTTCCTCACGTGTGCCAAAAACTTATGTGTGTGGCTTATACTTGAGCATTTTTCCTTATCAACACTACCCCACACTAATGTCATTATCATCCTCAGAAATGGGGATTCTTGACTTATCCCTCCAAAAGAATGATAATATAAATAATAAGGCAAAAGAATAGAAGAGTCTTCCCAGTGTATGCTGATTTCCTACTCCTCAATCAGCTGAAACAATTTGGGGAACTACTTCATTAGGGAGCTCTCCAACTCAACACCACTCTACCAAACATTTGGTAGTAGTCTATGAGATTATACATGTTTCCTCCACCATATCCTCAGGGGTCATGTTCTCGGCCTTATGCTTCAACTCCCTTATTACTCCTGTCAAACTCGAGATCATCCTCTCTTCGTTATTCCATATTTTGCAAGACAAGGGATCCTAGCTCCTTAATCCTAATTTCATAAGTGTCCCTTTTTGTCTTTAATGCATCCCTCTTGTGTGAAATATTGGCCAGGATCTCCTCTCTCCCGAGCTTCCCTTTTTTCCTTACATCCAACCCACTTGCTAAATCTTCATCCTTCTGAGTAGTGTATGCTTTGAGGATGGGGTCAAGGTCTTGACTATGGTTAAAGGCCCATCCCACCTTCTACAAAGTGTCCTTTACTGTTTGTGTGGCTTCAATATTAACAATATTTTGTGCCACGATCTTCTTATTCTTCTTCATCTTTGTTGTTATGTCCCCTTGCGTCATCCCTTGTACTGTTGGTTTCTCCTATAATAACATATAAACCAAATCCTACAAGAAATACAATTTTGATGAGTACTTATCCTTAGTTTTCCCATCAAATTCTGGTAGCGCCTCAAAAATTTCATCGCCAATACTGGCTTCCATGTCCAAGACATATTTTTTTTGCTTCTCTACTTTTTCCCATGCCTCATTCAATTATTGAATCTCATTTTCTTTATTCTTATTTTCTTCCACCAATTTCCTAAGACCTGCCCCCTTATCTAAATTACTGTGATTCACTTCTGCCACCATATTTTTTAAGGCATTGCTAGCATGTTCATCAATGAACTCAATGTTCTTTACTCTTACATGGGTCACGTGAAGTTCCTTCTTCATCATGTGCCTTATGCATGACTCCACGATGATATTAAACTCATGTTCATCCATATCCATCTACATACTCTAGGACAACATCTTTCTAGCACACATATTCACACCCTCTAGACCAATCATCTCCCACCCTTACAATTTATCAATAGCAAGCATGCTTTATAACCTTGCACATATTATATTCATGGGCTCATTGACATATCCAAGGTATGGTTTTCCCAAAATCTCTTCTCCCCTTCGGCCACTAGTTTTCCTACCTGTGGGTATATGATTTTCATAACCTGAGAACATACCCTCTCTTTTTGCACTAGAATATCCTCCATACTCCCCGGATGGATCTCCCATGCTCCTTTATCTCTCTTCATCCTATCTATTGGGTCCTTCTTCATGATCATTTAGCACCTATTTGTCACAGTGTGTCTCCTCATCCCTAGGCTCCTCTTCATCTTCCACATTATGAATGGGTGGAGACTCTATGTTGTGTGCATCCTCGTCTGACAACCCTTCTTCATCATTATCACTCTTATGTATCAGATTACACATTCTCCTCTTTTTCTTCTTTGGGATTGGATTAACTGGTGTTGTCATTGGTGACCTTATAACTACTTTGGAGTTTCCTATGCCACCACTCTTCTCCTTATGTTTTCTTCTCATTTTTCCTTTATGGCATTAGTCAAGCATGTTAATGTCTTCCTTCTCCATATCCACATCCTCAAAAGAAATCTTGGTTTCTTCTTATTCTTTCCTTGGAGGAGTATCCTTTTGTGTCCTCTTGGTGCCTGTAGTCTTATTTTCTTTTGGAGGATCTAGAAGTTTCATATCCTCATCACCCACATACTTCGTATCCTGGAACCTGGGCATAATATTGACATATATACGCACATCTTGTTTATTCCCAATTGCCATGAAATTAGGAGTTATTTCAATATCATTTGATTCCATTGTTTCTTCGTAAGTCATCTTTTTGGGATAAAAATAAGTATTCCTCAGTCTATGGTAGTCTGCATCCACCTTATTTGCATCAAATTTCAGCTTCTTTACATTATATAATACATTCTCAGAAACCTAGAAGTATTGTACTATAAAAGTGAATGGAAGCTTGCACCATGGGATTTTCTCCCCTTCCCTCATAAATAACTTCCCCAAACAAAATTTTTCATATGCCACAAATTTTTCTTATCCATTCAATACCAAGGGAAATTCCCTCGGTACGCACCATTCTCCTTTAAATGCTTCATGCATCCTCTTGTACCATTTGTCTACTCATTACTTATAGGCACCAAAAATATTACCTTCACAAGTAAATTGAGTGAACCTCTATGCTCACGAATTGTGCTCTATAAGATACACCCACATATTTTATCTGAGCTCATCTGGTATCCCAATCTCAAATAATACCAATAGAAGTAATATTGTTCCCCCCTGTAATTTTCTCACCTTTATCATCCTATATGCACACTTCCTTAATGATGCCTTCAGCGATGTACTATGTGATATTACAGTAAGTATTGTTTTCCATATTTTTTGTTATATGCAACCATCACTTGTTCGCCTGGTTCCATCTTTCAAATGCACCTAGTTTTCATCTTACTAAATGTGCAGCTAGTCTTGTTCTAGGGTCCAAGACACCTTTATACATCCATCGCATGACCTTCTTTGTGATAATTTATCACAACTGTTGTAGCCTCTACCCCAACATCGTCATCTAGATATAGCTCTATATCTTCTCCCAAGTTGTGCAACCTTGTCACTTTTCCTATCAACTGCCCTATGATGAAAATTATCCCACCTATAAAATAAAAATAGTCAACGTGGACTTGTGATACTAATCAATGATACAAGTGATTTGGGTTTTTGAATAAGGGCAGCTCATAGAGCTACAGAATGCCAACCTTCTCTAGGAGTCTATGTAATGATTCATCATAAATTCATTTCCCCGAATCCATCCTCTCATTTGTCTTGATGACCATGTCCTTCTCAATGTCACTCTCATTCTTCTCTGAGTGATAATTAAAATCACTAATCTTTCACTTTGGGAACTTATATTTCCATGGTTTCCCCTTTATGACCTCACCTGGATATTACATCTCTGTAAACCACTCATTTAGTGCTTCCTCGGTCATAGGTTTCTTGTTCTTGTTCACAGATTGCCTCTGTGTCATTGCTAACAACAATAATCTTTTCTCAACTTATAAGGTGACCTAGGTCTCATATTACTCACCACGACTTCCTCTTATAATTTTTCACCTTATCACTTCCTCTTACAATTTTTCACCTCATCACTTCCTCTAGTTCTTTGAGCCTATGTACCCTAGCTATGAATTTGGTTTTTCAAACCCTAGCTCTGAAATTCAATCCTTGACCCTCATCTTCTCCTCTCCTCACATCTTTTCCTCACTCTCACACTTCCCACAAAGAAGCTCCACTTGAGGCCATGCCAAAGTTTCTTCAGGTTTGATGAATTCATCTTCTATACTTGTACTTTGTACTCATTTGCACTTCAGAAACTCTTCAAGGCTTAAACACTATATCATGAAATGTAAGAATGAGGTTGTTTGTAACCCTTTTCTATATTTTTTGTGATTTTCCAGTATTAACTTATCTTCACCTACTACCATACTTAGCTTTAAATTTTCTCTTTCACTTTTTCCATGCTTTCCATTTCTTTCTTCTGCATGCTATATTCATAACCTTCTGTCATTCCTACTACTTCCTAGGTCATGGACCTCCTCTCACATGCTTCCCCACAACACAGTACATAAACCTCTATGCCATAAACTAAGTAGTTCATTATGTTGATTCCTACCTCACATTACACAACATGAACCTTTTTCCACCCATGGTCTTCATCATGAGATTAATTTCCTTGTGAGCGCCATCATCCCTAGCACCTGTAACACCCTTCTCCTTCACATAAATTTCAAAGAGTATCCTTCACACCTTAACATATGCACCTGTCTATGTCAAATTTCTCATCCGTAAAAACCTATATATAGATCTCAACACCAATGCATTTCTTTTTCATGCACTTGCACTTAGTTCACCCCAAATTAAAGTTATGTGTGGTCCTATGCACATGAAATCAAATGTATTAATCATCTTCTTATGCACAAATGTGCTTATTACAACATAACCAAAAATAAAGCAACAAAGCAACAACAACAAATGGAAAGAAAAACAAGAAAAGGAAACCTAATCTAAGTGGCAATATTGCCTTATTATAAACACCAATAATATTTATTTATAGTAGGGATTCAACCTACTCCCATTAAAGTAAATAGGAAACATGGTGCCATCCAACACCTATAATTGACATGCACGTGAATCAAATATCTTCGTTACTACAATGTCCCAACCAATGCACCTTCAATTTACCTGGGTGGTGCACAAACTTGGAGTCATAAAGAAGGACCATATTTCCAATTGAAAATTCCTTAGTTTTAATGTGCCTATCATGCCAATCCTTCTATCGTGCATTCTCATTCTTCTAGATCCAATGTGCAATGGCATGCCTCTCATCTATTTTCATTATTCTTTCAATGCATTCTTCAAAATCATATTCAATACACAAGGATGGAAACATGAATTTAATGGGTAATATAGCTTTTATGCCAAACACAAATTACAAAGGTGTGGCCTTGTTAAACCTCTTATAAGTGGTCCAATAAGACCATAGTACAACTGACACTTTATCAGCTAAATATTTTCTTCCAACATCACATATGTTTGTTAAATTTTTGTCCTTAGATATTGTTGAAAGCCTCTGCAATTCTATTAGCTTTTGGGTGATAAGGATTTGTCTTATGGTGTGCCACCATAAACTCTCCTAATAAAATTGTGATTGTCTCATTTAATAAATGAGTTCCTCTATCACTTGTCAAGATTAATGGACATACATACCTGCTAATAATGTTTTCCTAGAAGAATATTGTTGTTGTGGCTAATGTATAATCATTTGTAGGTTTTTCCTCTTCCTGCCTTATCAAAATGTTTGTGCAAGTGATAATGTAACACATGTCATTCTAACATGTAGGTGGTGCAATAGGTCCTATAAGGTCAATATCCCACTTCTCAAAAGGATTTGCACTCCATATAGCGTGCAACTACATCTCATTCCTATGTCTAGACTTTCCAAGGCTCTTGAAAATAATCACATGATTCAACATATTCCTTGGTGTATTGGTAAAATAATTCCCACCATAATCCATCCATAAGGATCTTGCACATAGTGACATCACCTGGATAATGTCCTCCTCTTATCCCACCATGATCCTCTTCCATAATAGCTTCACGCTCATGTTCCATAACACAATGGGGTAAAACTTTATCATAGACTAACTTGTACAAATCTCCACAAATCAGCTAATAAGGCACTACTCATATAACAATCTACATTTTTTCTAATGTCTTCATTCCTTCATGTTCCATACCATTTCATTAAAATACAGTTATATTCTCTAAATCTATGGGCATGCTCAATTTAAACTTGAACAATTTTACATCGGGAATAGTTCCTTAATGCTCTGCACATCTTTACCAGAATTGATTCTTGATAGATGATGAGGTTCTGAATTGCTATTTCCTAGTTTGACAAGAATGGTGAAGTCAAAATCCTAAAATATAAGTATCCACTAACAAATGTGCCCTTGTAAAACATGCTTCATGACTAAGTACTTTAGCACCATATGATCTGTATATGAAATAAACAGAGTAGCCAACAAGTAATGTCTAAACTTATGAAGCGTATAGATCATAGACAAGGCTTTGCATTAAGTTGTGGTGTAATTCTACTCTATGGGTGTCAAAATCCTTTTTGCAAAGAAAATGGGATGATCCACAATTCCTTCTCCTGGTTTCTCTAATACTGCACCAATTGTCATGCCATAGGAATCAACATGTACATGAAATGGTTTTTCCCATGAAGGAAAACACAAAATTGGTGCAGTGATAAGCCTCTTCTTCAATGTGTTAAACACATGTTGTTGCATGTCACCCCAATAAAATTTCCCTTTATATTTCAACAATTCTTCCAAGGGCATGAAAGTATTTTCATAACCCTTGATAAAATTCCTATAGTATCCAGTATATCCTAGAAATCCACGTAACTCACTCTGATTGGTAGTCTCTTCCAAACCTAGAATCACAGCTATTTTTATGGGGTCTACCAATAATCCTTATTTATAAATGATATGACCAAGTAATATGTCAAAAGGGTGTGGAAAAAATACACTTCTTAATGTTAATAGAGATGCTTAATTTTTTGCACCTCTTAAACATGAGCCTGAGATTATCATAATGATCCTTTACTAAACCATACATCATCTAATCATCCAAATACACTTGCAAGAACTTGTGAATAAATTCCTGAAAGGCATGCACAACAATGCATGAGAACACTACCTATGCTTTTTTCAATCCAAAAGGCATAAATTTATATGCAAAACTTCCCCATTCAGTGGTGAACGTTTTCTTCTCCTGATCTTCCTTTGCAATACGCACTTGGTGATAACCTTCAAAACCCATCTGTGAAACAATATATCTCGCAACTAGAAACTACTTCAAGGATTTCATATATGAATGGGGTGGGAAAAGGATCTATTACACATGAAGCATTGAGTTCCATGTAGTCCATACAAATCCTTCTCCTCCTATCCTTATTAATTTTTATAACCATGGAGCTAACCTAATAAGATTCTTCAATTAGTTCAATGGTTCCAAACTTGAGCATCTTATCAATTTTTTCTTTCACCTTCACGTTCAGGTTATGATTCATACTATAAGGCCTCTTCCTAACTTGGCATGCTCCCTCTTTTAAATTGATCTTCATCTCTCCTAAAGAAGTATGCACCCATTTTAACTCATGATATCCCCATGGTAATAAGTCCTAGAAGTCACACAATAGCTCAATAATATTTGCTACTTCTTACACTGACCATTAATCACCAATAATGGCCTCCTTAGGCATATCATTTGTGCCAATGTTAACCTTCTTAGTCTTCATTGGTGCATGGTATGCACGTTAATTTTCATCTATTGTTTTCATCTCCTTGCACACACTTTTAATTTGGCTAACATCCAAGTTTTCAAATTCTTCATCTTCAATCATGTATAGCAATTTACCCTTTTCTTTCTCCTTCTAGGCATCACCCATTTGTATCTCATTTGTCTCTTCAAGATCTAGGCATGCCTCGGAATAATTTTCACCAAAAAATTCTAACATGAGTTCTTCAGTCTACATGTTATCCCACAACGTGATGCGGTTCATGATCTGCAATGCTTCATATATTGGAGGCTTAGTAGAAAAGTAATCAAAATTTTGAATCATACTTGTAGTCATCTCATACCAATTTTTTGTCTCCCTTTTCAGTTCTACATGGACATACCATGCGTGCGTACATCCATGCAATGTGGATTAGAACGTATGTACCCAAAGTGATAGGCAGTAAGTCCTCCTGGCCTTGCACTGATATTTCTCACAATTATGGATGTGGAAAGAGGTAGGATTCTTCCCATGATATTCACATATGTGCATTGACACATTGCTCTAAGTAAACATGGTGGAAAAGGTGATTGTCATTTATTTCCATTCTAAAATTATATCTCTATGTGTTTCCCACCAATGCACTATTATCCTCTGCAAGGGTATAAACCATCATGTTTCTTTTATCTCTGACCATTCTACCATTGAGTCTCTATTGCACACAAGAATGTATCAGGATTCCCTTCTCTAGTATACCTTGGTATCTGAGTTAATCCTAACCACCTCACCATCTGTGACCTAATCATCCCAATGACTCATCCTTTAACCTCACACCCAATCATCTCATATGTTCCATGAGCCAAGTTATCACAAGCAACACTAGTAGTGTCACTTATAGACTGTGCATCTTCCCACTGAAGTATGCCTTCCTTTGATGGTTCTACATGCTTATGGATCATGCATCATTTGTGCATAAATTTTATTAATATATTCTTTTCTCAGAGGCTCAACATAAGGCTCTACCTTCTTATCATGTAGAGGTATGATCACACACTCATATTTTTTCTGAAAACTTATGTATCTCTTAATAAAGTGTAGATTAGAATTGTTCGCATAACACGAGGGTTGTCCAAGTAATGCTGGAAATTTATCTACTTTAGCAAATTCTAATACCTCAAATTCTTCAATAAACTTAGCTCCCTGCATAGTAATGGTTACATCCTTCAAAACCTCAATAGGTATATCCCTATTTTTGTTTACTATGTACAACATGTTTGAGGATGGCTGCAATGTTCATCTCCTCATTTGATTCCATGCATCCAGAGTCAACACATTTACCTTAGTGCATGTATCTATCAAGATATTGTTGACTAATAACCCATTGATGACTGCATCAATTTTAATCTCTTTGTCAAATTCATGATTCTAAGGTCATATATTTACATGAAGTATCTTCCTCTCATGCTCAAATATGGCACACGAAACCTTTCCACAAAGTCATTCCCCTAGTAGTGGGATGATATTCTCCTGGCGCAATATCTTACACACCTCCTTCATGTTGTCTGCATCCTTCTATGGGAGCTCATTTCTCTTTACACGTTCTCTTTCCCATGCTTTTGGATTTGTATCTCACCCTATAAATCTATGATGACTCCCATGGTATCTTGATATACTTCTTTCTGATGTGTTATATCTAGATAGTTAACATGTATTACTTCCTCCCTTGTGATTAGTAGCTTGGGATTCATATGTTCACATTCTTCATGGTACCTACAGTGTGAGTAGTAACCAATATTATCTACAAATTAGGATCTAGCATCTTCTTAGGCATCCACTTATCAGTGTTTTTGCACTAGACCTTAATCATCCCTACGTCTTTTTCCTTCTTCTTGTTTTACTCATGTTCACATATAGGTATAGGAAATCCTCTAACTTATGTTTTCTTCCCACACCATGAACAAACTACATTCTAAGGGAAAACATGTTGATAATGATCAAGGGACCCACAAGTGTGACAAGTTATTCTATTGAACCTTCCTCTATAACCACCATGACCTCGGCCTTGATATCCTCCTCAAAATCCTCCATTTCTATTTTCTTCATTATGATGTCCTTCTTGTTGCACTAGTCTAGTGTACTCTTGTTTCAATGGCTTAATGGATATGATCAAGAAATCTACAATCAATGGTATCATGGGTATGTGCATCAAAAATCTAACAATACATGGACACATTCTGTTAAATCATGTACTACAAGAGAGGACAGTTATAAACATCATGGTCCTCACGACAAATTTTACAATCCAGTAATAACGTGCGTACTAAATAGCATAGGAAACTATCCTTAGTATGTCCTTCAACCTCATAATCAATACAATATATGCCATTGTGTGTCTCATGTGTTGAGTTTACAAAAATATTCTCTAATTTCTTTTCCATAGCTATAATTTTCACCTCTAAGAATAGGCTCACTCTAGTGTCAACACTTCCAACTAGCCTTAGCATGTATGGTTACTTCCAAGTCCTTGTGGCCTTGCGTAGATCAGTATATGTATTATGAGATAAAGCTCTACAAAAAAAAGTTAGTAATCCACAAAGGAACCATTGTATATGCCGACTTTGATGAATTTCATAAGAAAATTTAGACAAAAAGGTCTTAAAACATGTGCCATACTCTCTTACACTATCAGATAATCCATTTTTGATATCCTTGAGCATGTTGATGCTATTTTTTTCAAACTCCAGAATGTGAAACATGGCCAAAAATGTAGTGCGTAAAGAATTATAACCCACCATAGTCTGATGTGCATCATACTTCCTGTACCAACTATACACGTGGATTTGAAGAGTAGTGAAAATTTGACTTTCCTTCCTATCTGAAGTTATGATTCCCTTAGAGTGCCATATGTGTTTGTATTTATGCACATGATCTATTGAATCTTTGATACCCTCTATACTCTTGAAAGTAGAGATACATATCATAGTAAACTTAAGGTGTCTAATGAGGTTGTAGAGGTTGTTGAGGTGGCTATTGTGGATGTGGACCATGTCCACCAAAACTAGAACTAGAGATTCCACCAGTATTTCCTTCAGGTGAATGACCTAATCCTCCTAAGCCTCTTGTGCCCCATGTTATGGGCTACAACCCAGTTGATGAATTTCCTTGAGTCCCAGTTGTAATAATAAACTAGACAGTTATAGTCTGTGTTGTCACAACATCCACAAAAGTTCTTCTAATGGTCTGCACGTCAATACTTTGTCTTGATGATGATCCTGGAAATAATCCTCCAAGAGTAATCCCAAACACTAACATTTGATCTCCTACCATAGGTATTTTCATAGTTTGATGTACCTTTGAATTCAATAAAAATGATATCTATCTATCTCTTCTTTACCTAACTCCACTAGATTGCTTCTCAATAACTACCTCTGGGTCTAGAACACCATGCACAAGGGCTAGGTGGCTAGGTGGGATCAGATGCATGCCCATGGTCCTCATTATTTCCTATGACGTGCTCTCATCTAAAGCCAAAGGGGAATCCATACTATGCTTTCCCAAAGTTGGGAGAGCCACATGTTGCTAGCTCCTCACCTTCCAAGAGAGATTCAAAACCTTCACAAGCCATCATTCCCATCAACCTAAGTGACTCCTCAATGTCCTATACACATGACATGTCCCTCTCTGATGCTTCATTAAACCTTAGTCATCTTTCCTCTCTCTATCTTTCTATTTCTAGGTCCACCATCGTTCACCACACATGCTCCTACCCTTGTGAACGGTTGGGATTTTAGCTATCCATAGGTATCCTCTCCAGGTATAATTCTACCATAAAAATCTTGATTGCAAAAGGAATAACACGTAGATAAGATCCTCTAGGTTCATGCCAAATTTTAATCTCAGCTACCTATGGACACGAATAAGTTGAAATAGTGTATTTCAATGTATAATTATGCAACAATTCATCCCACCAATGATCTACAACTCTAGCCCACTCCACATCTACATCAAAAATAGTGTGGTATAGTCTTCCTGCATCCAAATCTTTGGCATAGGACCCTGGTTCTACTTCCCTAATGCATGTGTACATACCAAACCACTTATATAATCTACTAGAAAGAAGTTGAAGAACATCTCATATATCTCATGATAAATACTATCTTCCACTGACTTCCGTATGCATTTAAATAAGGTCCATTTTTATACCTCTATGCAAACTTATCTTCTATGTATTCCACCTAACTTTTAATGCTCTCCAAAGTTAATTGATATGCCATCTGTATACAACATCCTGGAAGACCGTTTGAAAAGAGGTCCCAGAAATGAAACCAAAATGTAGCCTTTAATCCACTCAAATGTTATGTGTTATGGCACCTCATTTAGCAGGATTGAATTGTCACCTGAAGTGCATGAAGCTACCAGGTCCCTCCTTTGTATTTGCTTGTCAAGATGTTGGCATACATAATCTTAGTGTTATCCAAAATTCACCCCCAAGGTAATTTTGATAACATGCAAGCAATTATATTTATTCAGGGCAAAAAGTCATGTTTCTAGGGTCCCCTCATATTTTTCTAACTCCCCTGTCCAAGGGGAAGAGAGTAAGTTCTGAGAAAATGTGAAAAAAAGGTTCAAGAAGGCAAATAGGTCGATCCAGGAAAAATCGTGAAAATTGGCTAAGTCCTGCTCAAGGTCGCCTTCGGGACGTGTGGGACAGAAAGGCACGAACCGGCCGGTTCAGCCGAAATCAGCACAAACAGTCTGAAACGCAGCAAGGACAAATGGGACAAAAGTACGCGGCGGGCGCGAAAAGCCGATCCGGCCAAAAGAGGAAGAAAAATTGGCTAAGTGTTGCTCGGGACGTTTGGGACAAAAAGACCCGAACCGGCCGAACCGGCCGAAATAAGCACAGGCAGTCAAAAATGGATTGGGACATCTGGGCCGAAAAGGCGTGAACCGGCCGAAACCGGGTGAAAAAGGTTGAGTCAGTCCGAAGGCAAATGGGACAAGCGGGACAGATGGACGCGAACCGGCCGAACCGGCCGAAATCAGTCAAGGCAGTCCAAAAAACAAAGCGGGCCAAGTGGAACAAAAATGCGTGAACCGACCGGTTCGGCCGAAATCAGTCAAGACAGCACTAATCAAATGGGACATTCCGGGACAAATGGAGCCGAAGGATCCGAGGACCAATCAGATCATGACACGTGTCGCAAGAGGAAAAGTCAACGTTTGGTCCGGAAACTTCAAACGGCCATAACTTTTGACTCCGAGCTCCGATTTTGATAAAATTGGACTTTCTGGAACGAGCATGACATCCTCTACGCCACAAAAACTGGATTTCTTATTTTTAATGAGGGTAGATAAATTTAAATAAAAGAAACATATTCGGCTCCAGTCATTCAATGCTCATTCCCGTCAAATGACAGAAAACGCCTGCCAGGCCCAAAACAGCTGCCCGCACTCAGAAGGCCATAACTTTTGCATTTCTCAACGAAATCACACAAAATTGGTACCGTTGGAATCGTGGTTCCGAGCCCGACACACAAAAATCAAGAAATTCCAGATTTTATCAGAAATTTATCTAGATTTTTAAGAAAATGTGTCTTGGTTCAGAACAGTGTTTTATTTGGTAGCTGGGAATGCAATTAAGAGGCATGGTCATCTTTCCTTCTCTGCTGCAGCACATGGGACAGTATGGGGAGCCTTTTGCAAGTAATGTATACCCATTCCACTCAATTTAATGCCTCTTACAGGTGGTTGAAGGACATATTTTGGGATTTCCATTTTTCCCTTCTCTTTTCCTTCTCATTTTTCTATAAATTGGAGTGTTGGGCTCATTCTAAAGGGGAGAGTTTTTGGGTAACAAAGCTCTATCAAAATTGCTTTGTGAAGCCAGTGTGTTGCAGGCCCTTGTAGTGGACTCCTTGCATGGTGATCCAGGCCCTTATCTTGTAATAGATTGAACTGCGCATATCATGAAGCAATAAAATATCAGTTTGTGGATAACATCTTCCCCTGCTGTGTTTCCTTGCATTCTTCTTGCCCCTTTAATCTTTTTCTACAAGTATATTGTGTCTATTTATTATGTTCTTGTAGGAATTCATTATCATTGTGTGTGCTTGGAATATTGCTGTGAATGCATTTTGCTGGATTATGGTGAACTTTCATCACCTCTTCTAGTGTGCACTTTACCTCTGTATTTCACACATTTGGAGACTACTCTCCCATCCTCCTTTTCTGGTGTATCACCACTTTAGTGTAGGCTTTCATTTTATGTATTCTCTTTCCCTGGTCCCTTGGAAATTTAGATTAGAACAGTTAGCTTATCCTGCATTAGAGTAGATTGTGGCAGGTAGTTTAGGAGCAAGAACCAGCTTTCTCTGGAGGTCTATCTCGAGTAGCAAGTCCCACAACTTGGAGATAGTACCCATGTTATCCAATCACACTGTGAGTTCAAATACATGCACAGGGGTGCTGTGATTTGGTGATAACACTTAGTGATATCTAACTAAGTGCTCATTCAATCACACTAATTCATAACATTCATTCACATAGAAACACATATAATAAGGAAGTATAATAGATTAGAAAATAATCAATATCAAATGCACCATGAATTCACCATATTCAAACATGTCAATGATCATAATCCATCACCCATACTCTATTATATTAAATTCTTACACAACAGAAGCTAAATACATCATTATACCAAGGTGGTGAAACATACACAAGCATAAAAACCCTAAACCATAACTGCATAAAAAAGACTCACAATTCTCAAATGTAATGGATAGTACCCAAAAAAATGACTTAGAATGAATATATATAGGGCTGGGGACTTACCCTTCACTGCTCATGCACCTTCCTAATAATAGGTGTTCTCAAATTGTAACATTCCCATTTTAAGACTTTAGAAACAAGGGAATTTTTTTTTAGCATGAATAATTTTCTCTATTCTAAATACATAATTTAGAACACACATTTCATAACCACCATTCTTATAAAAAATAACCATATGCAGCTATAATGACTCGATGAGCAACCAATCTATTCATTTCATAACTCGGTGAACTACCGATCTATTCATGATTAACATGTATTGAATACTTTTATTATACTATGTATACTTGGTTTTCTTACCCTGTTCTGGGTATTAAGTGATCTATCTAAAGAAACTATCGAAATATCTGTTACTAATATTCATCTGCATCACGATCCTTAGGCTAGGTGACATAAGACAATGTAACCAACAGCTTGTGATACTTTGGCCAAAGATTTCTGACATACTGTTCATGTTGTTAGTCCTTGATGGCATACTCGTCAATCCAGAATACATCCTTCACCCCACTTTATTGTTATCTAGAATGTCCTTTACTAACTTCTCTCAGCCAACTTTCCCAAGTTTTAACCCTAGTTCAGGTTAATAGCATAATTTATGATAGGAAGAAGCTCATGAAGACTTAGGTTAAATGGGCATACTAGGTCAGCCTAAGTCAACCCCATGTGCCAACGTACCCTGAGTCTTAGGGGGCTGCTCCCTATCCTAAACATGCTACTAACTGGATCTAGGGAGAAACTAAGTTCAAATCCAAATGTGTGTAGATCTAGATGATCAATGCAGAAGGGTGTTGCCACATGTCAACTACATTGTTGTATCCTTGAGAAGATCCTAATCTTCCTAAAGGTACAGCCATGCAGTTGGCATGTACCAACATCCTACAAAAACAACCTCATCAAGATGTACATACCCCTAGGAGGTTATTACTATAATTAATTTGGATTATAAAAACAAATTACAACAACCTTCCTAAACCCTAATCCAACACTCCTTAAGTTCTTTGTCCCTATCATATTCAATTAATCATTAAAGAACTTCCCAAACTTAAGCTTTCTTTTTATGTTCGCTTATCTAGCTTAACAAATAGTTAACCAAAAATAGGACAACAACATCATAAGTTCCATTATAATGTAACTGAACCAATCAAGGAGGTATAACAACCACATAGGTTTAACTAGGTAAACTTCATTGAATATGAAGTCTAATGATTAGCAACCACATTACCTTTCCTTTTTCGTTTACATTATTTTTTGAGAGGAAGAGTCTTCCTCTTCATGAATTAGTGTTAGGGTTTATCATATCCTCCTTATATTTTACAATTTCTATAGTTTTACCGCATGTTCAACACACATTACATTACTATGTTAAATTGTTTAGATAAAGAACATCACATTCTGCAACTTAACAAGTTGTATCTTAATTAGGGAAAATGAACTAAATCCCTTCATCCAACTTATCAAAAGATAGCCAATTAAGAATATAAATAATATGATAAATATCAACAAGATAGAATTCCATCTCTTTCATAAAAGTACAAGATAATTTACACCACCAATGTAAGTAAAGTCCCAAATTTCAATTCATCTTTGAAACTTATACATTTACAAGACTTATGCATTTTAGGCATATTGCATAACAACAATCTTCGTTCTAAAAAGAATACAAGTTTTCTTTTTCAATACAACTCAAGAACGAATCAAAATTCTTCACAAAGAATCAGACTTAAATCAGCCAATGCATCATATAATTTTTGCCTTCATTTATCACTTACGAAGTTCATCTACAAAAATTTCTAGCATGAGTCAATTCAATGAATTGAGCATGATAAGCACTAAGCCTTAAAATAAAGTGCTTTCCACTAATTGTTCCATTAAAACAACTTTACTTTAATGAAACAATTAATATATCATACATATCAGTATAAGTAATAACAAGCACAAAAGAAGTACAT
>CM034150.1:646815053-646972960 GCA_019776745.2 Taxus chinensis | reverse complement strand
TTTGTGTTGTGGGATATATCTTTCTTAAGACATTATTCTTACGTTCATAATCTTAAGCTATTCTTTGTTTAGCACCTTAGTGTTTTTAATCATTTCAGACATTATATTTATGATCTAAATCTCGTATGATTATTTCGTGCTCTGTATTTACTCGACAGAAAATACGTTTCTCTCATTTCCTTTCCATTGTGTTTCTTTCATCATAATAATTTCCTACCCAGTCCATTTACAAAATTAACATCTTCGCATCACGTGGATGTGGATTTCGGGATTCTATCCCAACCCCAATGGTTAGATTAGTGTGAATACTGTATATATTGTTTTTGTTTTGTTTTAGATTAGTAATAAGCAGGTAGCCTCACCTGTCTTTGAGGAGGGATTTAATCCCATATATTGTGGTTGAACCTCATATTTTGGATTGACAAAATATCCAACCAACAGTTTTTGGTGACTCCGCTAGGGAGTACAGATTTATAGTATAAAGCTTATCCTCTTGGTGTCTAGCGACTCCGTATTTTTCTTATTTTTAACAAGGTATCTTTCCCAGTTCAAGTTGGCTAGAAAGATCTTCACTCGGTCCTGCCGAGCCCAAGGTGAAATTGACCCACTCTTTGAGTTGCTACAACAGCAAAATTTCAGCCTGTCCCCCAACAGCATTGTTTCTAACCGAACCAGAAGTTCTTCACCTGTTCGGAGAAACTGTATCCCCGTGGAATGGGAAGCGTCTGTAACTTTTCATGCACTATTCTTTTTTGATACTCAGATCCCTATATGCACTCTTTTCAGAAGGATGGTAGTACAACCTGTGCCTTGGGGCGCAGTTATTGGTCCTCTTTCTTTAACTCCACCATTACATGAGTTACCACATGGATCACGTAAAAACATTCCCAAGTTCAATGGGGATGGGAAGCAACATCCTGATGAACATATTACATCTTTCTTCATAGCATGAAGTGTCCTTGGAGTAGCTCACGAAGATGTCTTTTTTTGACTCTTCGTTGAAACGTTGCACGGTGCAGCAGCTGAATGGTTTTATCACCTTTTGAATGCATGCATCACAAACTAGGCTACCATGTGGACCAAGTTCGAAGCATGTTTCAAACCAGCTGAATATTCTCATGCCTTGTTAGCTCAACTTACTCATATGAAGAAGGAATCGCATGAACCCATGCGGGACTTTGTGGAAAAGTTTAATAAGCTGATCCGAAAGATTTCGAAGATAGCTGTACCAACTCCGGAAAATTAGAAATGTTTCTTCATTAATGCTCAGCCTCCCGATGTGAGATTTTTATTAAGAAGGTCGGTTATCCCAAATTTGGCTGTCGCTCAGTCAATAGCTATTGAAATAGAGGATGATCTCATTTTGGCCGGAAGGATCAGGAAAGATGTACCCAAGGCTAAAAATCAAGGTTCTTCCCAAGGTAATACTGATCCTATGTTTCAAAAAATGGCTAATGATTTGATCACTTTAAAAAATCAAATGTCCCAGCAGGTGAGCAATGTTCCGTATCGGGATATCGCTAGACGGAATTTCAATAACAACAATGGCGCGCCTGTAAGGGATAGGCCGCGATTAACTCCTGCTCAACCGAGGCTAGCAATTGAAGCTCCTCCTATTAATGCGGCAGTATAAATAGTTGAAGAAGAGGAAGAACCAAAAGAACAAGATTCTCCTAAGGCTTTTGAAGCTTCAGGATATGCCAATGAGTCTTACGATGATTCGGCTGGCGACTCCAGCATTGGGTATTTGGAATATGATGAAGATGAATGTACGCCAAATGGTCAATCATTTTCTATCTTCACTTGATCCCAATCTCAGAATCCAATAAAATCTCTTGAAAACCCCAAGGAGAAGAATAAGGAATCTTCCATAGCCATAATTAAGAGAGGTACTCCTATTTCAGCACAAACTAAAAGAAAAGTCACCAAAAAAGTAACTTCTCCTCATTCTCTTTCTCCTAAGGTCAGTGCCCCAGCTCAAGCTCATGTGATTAGAATTGAGCCTACCATCACCCCTTCTTATACTGCTTTTGACATTATTGATCATGCAAAGAGAACCAAAATCCAAATGTCGGAAGCAGAATACCTTCAGTCAAATCCTGAACAGTTCGAAAAACTTGCCAAATTCATTAGAAGTAAAGTTGTTGTTCCCCCGTCTTCAAAAGGTCTCCTTCCAAATCCTACTCAACTCCCACCTCAGAACAATCTAACCTCTGCTTCTTCTTCAGGAAAGATTGAACCATTTTATTTGTCTTTACTTATAAATGGGTTTAAACTCAATAATTACATCATCGACTCAGGGGCTTCCGACAATGTTATGCCCACGAAAGTAGCTCATGCCCTTGGGCTTACTTTGACTAAGTCATATGGACGGTGTTACTCCATGGAAACTAAACAAGTTCCTTTGATTGGTCAAATCAAAGATGCACAGTTTGCATTCGTTGCCTTCCCAGAGAAGAGAGTGAAAATGACCATTCTAGTTGTTGACATCCCTGCAGCTTATGGTATCCTCTTGGGTAGAGGTTTTTGTAAGGATGTCAGAGGTGAGATTAATATGGATTGGACCAAGGCCATGATTACATTCAATGGGGTTTATCAGGTTCTCCATCCTGAACCTCAGGCGAGGTATTTGGTAACTAAATCTGATGATCCTAAAGCTCAAATTCTTTTCGAAGATGCTAGCTTTGGAAATTATTTCATGACTTTAGAGATACCAACTGTGGATGTCAAGGAAAAGGATCCAAATGCTATTTGGACCCTCGAATTCGATGGTAGCTGCTCAACCACTGGATCGGGCACTGGTGTAGTTCTTATATCTCCTAATTCTGATATTTTCCCATCAGCTTATAAGTTGCAATTTGATAATACTAACAACACGGCTGAATATGAAGCCTTATTATTAGGATTAGAAATGGCCAGACAAAAGGGAATTCAAAATCTCAATGTTCAGGGGGATGCAGAGCTGATTGTCAACCAGGTCAAGGGAATCTATCAGGTGAAAAATGATCGCTTGAGACATTACAGGAACAAAGTTTGGGATAATATAGAATGCTTTGATGCATTCTCTATTAAGGCAGTTTTGAGAGATTATAATGACAAGGCTGATTCTTTGGCCGTGTCTACATCCCTCCTTCTTCCTCATCCTCAGTTCAAAAAAGATACGTACTCTATCAAGATTATGCACCACCCCAGTATCCTAGATAATGCGACTCACTGGCAAGTGTTCAATGATGATCATCAGGTGTTGGCTTTTCTAGAAAAGGCTGATAATTTCAGTGAGCTATACTTCGAAGGTTCAGAATCAGCTTTCCATGAATCTATCTCAAATTCATATCAAAATGTTGATGGTGAGTTTATCCAGCTTAAAGGAAACAAGACACCCAAAGGTCTGGTTTCTCTGGAGGGTTTGTTCAATAAGCATGATCATTTTATTCAAAACAAGAGACAAGTTGAAGGAGCTTCTTCCTCGGAAGTAGAAAAAATCAATCTAGGTTCGTCTGATCAACCTCGGATGGTAAATATTGGGAAATGTTGTTCCCCTAAAGAGAAAGCAAGATTCACTTCACTTCTAAAGAGATACATGGATGTGTTAGCCTAGTCTTATGCAGATTTAAAATCCTTCAAGCCCAAAGATGTACAACACAGTATCCCTTTGAAGCCTGATGTGAAATCATACAGGTAGAAACAAAGACATTACAATCCCAAGATCTTAGGAACTATCCTTGTGGAAATCCAAAATATGTTAGATGCTAGAATTATTTTTCCAATCCATCACTCCACCTAGATTGCTAACATCGTTCCTGTCAGGAAGAAGAATGGCGAAATCTGAATTTGTGTTGACTTCTGGAACCTGAATCAGTCTTCGTTGAAGGACAACTATCCATTACCTATCATGGATTAGGTATTACAAACTGTTACTGGATCAGAAATGCTATCCATGCTCGATGGATTTTTAGGATATAATCAAGTTGAGGTAACAACGGAGGATCAACACAAGACGACCTTCACAACCCCATGGGGTACCTTTGCTTACAGGAGGATGCCTTTTGGTTTGATCAATGCTAGAGCCACCTTTCAGAGAGCTATGGACGTGGCATTCAGAGACCTGATGGGCAAGGTCATAGTTGTATATTTAGATGACTTGACCATTTTCTCTAAAAAATAGAGTGATCACTATGATCATTTAGAGCAAGTACTTTTGAGATGCAGGTGTCACGGGATTTCGTTAAATCCCAAGAAGTCCTTGTTTGAAAGGACCGAAGGAAAGCTGTTGGGTCATATCGTGACTAAAGAAGGAACCAAAATCAACCCAGAGAGAGTAAAAGCCATTCAAAGCCTTTCCCTACCCATAAGTAAAACTGGGGTTCATTCATTCTTCGGAAAGGTCAATTTCCTGAGAAGGTTCGTACTTGATTTTGCTGATAAAACCAAGGATATCCTTGGGATGATGAAAGGAAAAATTCCATTTCAATGGAGTACTGAAGGGAAGCTTTTGTTCGATGAAATCAAAAGGGCATTTGCTTGCGCTTCTATCCTAGTATGTCTGGATTTCAAAAAATATTTCATCATGTACAGCTACGCCTCTGCTCACACAGTGTCATCCATCCTGATGCAAGAGAACGGGGAAGGCATTGAAGCTCCCATCGCGTTTATGAGCTGCCCATTGAAGGAACATGAATTGAAGATGTCACAAATTGAAAAGCATGCTTATGCAGTGGTACGAGCAGTGAAACATTTCAGGTACTATGTGCTGAATTCCCATACCCTCGTTCTCGTTCCCGACACTGTCGTTAAATCCATTTTGACTCAACAAGAGCTGGGGAGCCAATGAGGTACTTAGATAGCTAAAGTTTAGGAATATTACTTGGACATCAGACCTACCAAATTAGTACGAGGAAGGGGCCTGTGCCAATTGATTGCAGAAAATCATGTTGAAGCAGAATGTGAAAAGACTCAAGATACTTCTTCAGAGTTGCCCATGGTGCTTTTCGTGAGTACAACTGATGAATGGTACATGGATATTGCTTTCTTTCTAACTTATGGTGAATGCCCTCCACATTTAAGCCAAAAAGAGAAGAGGAAGGTCAAGTTAAGATCTGTGAGATACCTCCTGTGGGATAATGGGATATATAAGAAAGGTATTGATGGTGTATTCCTGTGCTGTGTTGATAAATCACAACAGTTAAAGTTATTAGAATCCTTTCATAGCCTAGCATGCGGAGGACATTTCTCATCCTCTGTAATAGCTTATAAGATCCTGCAGGCTAGGTACTATTGGCCTACTCTTTTCTGGGATTCAGCCGAGTGGGTGTCCAAAAGTGAAGCTTGTCAACATTTCGTTGGTCGTCCCAAGCTAGCAGCTCTCCCCTTGAAGCCCGTAGTGATTGAAGAACCTTTTATTCCAGTGGGGAATTAAATTCATTGGAACATTAAATCCTGCCTCCATTGCCAGACATAATTACGTGCTAAATGCTACAGACTATTTTACCAAGTGGGTGGAAGCCGCATCAATCAAGCAAGCAACCTCATAAGCTGTGTGTAAGTTCCTTAAAGAAAATATAATTGTCAGATTCGGTGTACCCCACAAGATTGTAGCTGATAATGCCTCTAATTTCTCATCGCATGAGTTGACAGAATTTTGCTATGGATTTGGCATCACCCTGGCTCACTCATCTGATTATTATCCCCAAGGCAATGGGCAAGCTGAGTCCAGCAACAAGAACCTGGTTACCATAATTAGAAAACTAGTAGATGAAAACCAGAGGGCATGGCACAAAGCATTGTATGACGTGTTGTGGGCTGATCAAATTACCCCAAAGCGAGCTATAGGAATGTCTCCTTTCCAAGTGTTGTACGGGATTGATGCTGAGATACCTATCTCAGTGGAGTTTCCAGCCTTACAGTTGGCCAAAGTAGTCGAAGACATGACTTTTCAAAATTCTATTGAGAAAAGGGTTATGTATCTAGCCAGGCTAGAGGAGGAATGAAGCAAGGTGGTTGATCACATTGTAGATCATCAAAGCAAAGTAAAGAAATTTTTTGATAAGAAATCAAGGTAGCGTAATTTCCAGATTGGAGACCTGGTGTTGCTTTGGGATAAGAGGAGGGAGCAGAAAGGAATGCACAGGAAGTTCGACTCTTTGTGGAAAGGACCTTTTAAGATCCATGAGCTGAATGGTGAAAATAGTTTCCTTCTATCATATCTGGATGGAGGGTTACTCCCTTTGCCTTTCAGCGAACAACATCTAAAGCTGTTCCATCACTAATGCAAGATGTTCTCTTGCATTGTACATACTTTACTTTCTGTTGTGTGTTTGCTTTTAGTCTTCTTTCTTTCTTCTTTTTGTTTTGTTTCAGTTTTCTTTCTTTTCTGACTCCGTAGCCCAATGGATATAGCCAGAGATTCTGAGTTCTCTTCCTTTGATATCACAAAAGAAGTCCCCAACTAGAGCTAGTTGTTATCCCATTTTTGAGTTTTCACCAAAAATGAGATAACCCTAAGAAATTTTTGGAGATAATTTTCTAAGGATCACCTCTCAGAGAGAGATAATCAGGTTTTCAGGTTTCATAAGCAAGACAACATGTGTTTTGGGTGTCTCATGTCATGTGTTCCCTAAAATCTGAAACCCGCATCAAGTAAGGTAAGTCAGGTTTGCGGACCTTCTTTGCATCAGAACATGCCTTATCCGAAACATGTTCCATGTCGCCTGTCTTCCGATACCCGAAGCCCGATTTACTCCTTTGTGTCAGGTTTCGGGGGCCATCAAGCATCATGCTTCATGTCGATTGTTTCCCGCAACCTGAAACCTGAATTACTCTAAACACCTTTGTGTCGGGTTTCTGGATATCCTGAGCATGCTGACATGGCATTAATGCCGAGTTGTCGGGTGGATTGGCACGCGCCAACTGAAGTGTCTTAAATGAAAATTTTCCTATAAATATCTAGATTTCCACGTCATTTTTACTAGACGTACTTTTACCTTGTGGATTTTCGTGTATGCGCCTTCGACCCTGAAACCCGAAATTCACCTCTGTGCCCGATTGCATTGCTCATTTTTGATCATTCGTTGTCCCAGTTGAAGGTATTTTTCTTCAGTCTTTCTTTGTGGTTTTTATGGATTAATTATGTGAGGAATTCTTCCAAGTTTCTCATCAGGGTTGTTTTGGGATTTTATCTTTTCCATTTTAGGGGTTTGTTTTCTAAATCAGGTTTATGTTTTACAGTTTACCCCTTTGGAATTATCACTTCGTGTTATTCCCCGGAATATTGTTTTAATTAAAAATATGTTTTGGATATAAATGATGAAGGAAAAACTTGCATGTTTTAAACTCAACAAAAACCCTATTCCCTCTTCTCGGGTTTCACAGGGTGCTTTGTAGTATCCAAAACCCACAGTGTATTTTTTGAAAAATGACGGGTTATTTAAAGCCTCCGACATCTTCAGTGTGTTGGGTTTCTCAAAATCTCTGGCATCCTTCTCAGTGTGCCGGGTTTCTCAAACTCTCTGGCATCTTTTCAGTGTGTCAGGTTTTCTGAACTCCCCGACATCCTCCTCAGTGTGTCAGGTTTTCCACCTTTCCAGCATTTCCAGTGGGTCGGGGTTCTCGCATTGTTCAACATCTCCTGATCTCCAACACTCTCTTCCTTTGAAAACCCTCATGTCAGACCCTGGTCTATCACAAGAAAAGATTGAAAAGTATAGGGAAGATGAAATACAAATTCAGAAAGGTAGAATCTCCATCCTATATTGACTGTAATTTCGACATCCAAGATACAGAGCTCGAGAATGTAGACATGGAGGATTTCTGGAATAGGGTCAAGAGCCCCTCTCAAACTCCATGGATGAAATCGATAGCCGACAGTGGCCTACCTCTTGCGGCAGGCTTCCCTATGTCTGCTCAGTGCCCCCGAAGTTTATTTTGGCCTGTGCTTCAAATTATGACTCTGCTTCTCGTTCTGTAAAAACCAGGCAGGAGAAGTTGTGATCAAATTGGACGGAGGTTACATTGATGACCTTCTTAAGCTACCTAATTTTGAAGAATATGGAGATATAGATCTCAAGTCAGCCCAAAGAGCTTGGGACAGTGATCAAGAGAATTGCATCAAGCATGTGAATAAGAGGTTCCTGATCAAAGCCAAACCGGTTGTTTCCAGGTTCCCAAGACTTGTTCCTAGAAGTGATTTCATTCAGGAAATCAATGATATCATCACTCTGTTGAGTCAGGTTTTTGGTTTTCCTAAATCAAATGTTTTCCAAGGGTGGATGTATCAGTTCATGATCACTATTAGGAATAATCAACCAGGAATTGATTGGGGTACTCTCATTAGTAATGAGATAGATTCTCAAATGACAACGGTCTTGTCTATGGGAAAATTTTATATGTCCTCGTATGTCACCTATGCAGCGGCCGGTATGAGGAACTATCCCAGGTTGGACACCAAGGGGAACAAGACAGTAGAACATATTTATCAGTATTTCCCTCAGCTGACAAGAAAAGGGTCTCAAGACCAATTCAGAAGGGTAAACGATGCCTTCTTTTACGAGAACATCTGCAGGTTAAATCCTGAACTGAGGAAAACAAGAGTATCTGATGAAGCATGGGCTGCAGTTTCAAAATGGGGTTGTGTCTTCTTGTAATTTAAGAAGTTCACATATCTTCAGGTAGTCATGTACCCAGGGGATCCTTTCCATTTTCCCAGATATCCAGGGGACAAACTAATCTTGATGGAGTTGGTTAGGTAATTGTTGGATTTTCACAAGTTCCAACAAAGTAAACATAAAGCCGCTGTATCCTTCCCAATTTCTATTGGAAGGTATACTTGTTCTGACAGTGGTGAAAGCCAAGAATGTTTGTCCATGAGCTTCAAGATAAGTTGAAGAAGCACATGAATCCCCGAGACGGGTTTGATATTCGAGGAGTCCTTAGGACATATGGAACTCTGCACTTGCACAGGCCAAACATAGAAGACATCTGGATTGATTTACGTGATGAGGTTGATGTTCAAAGAAAGGATCATAGCAGATTGACACTTGCTGATATTCAAACACTTGAGCTCGCTAACTTACCAGAAGGTACTAGCGACAATGAAAGTGTTCTGGATCCCTCTTATGATGGACTGAATGAAGATCAATATGTCTTCCCACCTATTGATTGGTCTGTCAGTGAAAAAGCCTCCATTACAGACAGGTCAGACCTGATTCTCACACATACCAAAGCATGGCTCACCTCTTGGGGAATGAATTTTAAAGAGGATAATTTTTCAAAGTTGGTTGCTTCAAAGGCGGGGCCCTCTAAAAAGGGAAAGGACAAAATATCTTCTAAGGGGCCTATAAAGGTCAAGTTTGTCAAAAAGAGAAAAGAAAGAGAAATCTCTTCAATTGTTTCTCAAGTTGAAACGGTGGATGTGCCAGAATCACCAACACCACCAGAAATAGGAGAAATTTCTTTGGAAGGAGAAGGAAGCCAGCCTCTGGTTTCATCATTTGTTGATTGCCCAACTGAAGAGACCTTATCTCTTGCATCCCAGGATTTGGAGTCTGAATCTGTGCCTCCCCCCTCACAACCACTCCTACCTCCTCATTCCCCATCAACTTCTTCAGTCATGGCCAGTATTTTCTCTGGACTCTCACCCCTCTCTGTTGGGACCCAAGTAATCACCAACACGCCCCCTCCTGTGCCTCTTTTTATTGAATCTGCTACCACATTGGTAACTATTCCCCCTCTGCTAGTAGAACCTTCTCCCCTTGAGAGTATGATACCAGCTTCTACAATAGTGGCAACTCCCTCTGATACACTGCAAATGGCTACTCGAGAAAACTCTGAGGAAGAGGAAGGTGATTGTACCCATACCGGCCTTTGATTTTAGCTCACTCAAGGCTCCTACTGCTAAATCAGCCAAGAAACCCAAAACAGTTTCAAGGGTTTTGGTGGACGCTTCAGGGCATAAGTTCACAGAGATCACCACTCCTGCGACTGACAAAACTAAAGAGGACGTAATAGCCTCTGATTATCAGATAACTAGGGTGGCTCTAGGAAAAGTGACAGTAGAAGGGGCACAACAGGATGCATGGGATGCTATAAACGTGTTGTGCCAGAAGTTGAAAGAAACAAAAGACAGCAGAGATGAGCTTAAGGGAAAGGTGGAGCAGTTGACAGAGGTTTTGCTTAAGCTCTCAAAACCCCTTGAATCCATACCATCTTCTTCTGTCCCTGTCGGATTCAATTTCTCATCAGTGCCTACGATTGAGAAGATTAATAAAAAAGGAAGGGTGGTCGATGAATGGATCCAAAGGCTGCTCCAATAGGGGAAGGAAGTGATTCAAGACGTTGTGAAAATCTATCAATCTTTGGGGGACATTCAGAGTGATGGAGAGAAGATGGATGATGATTTCTCTCAAGAAATTGGACATCTTGATTTGACTTTCGAAGCTCTCCAGGCATTAAAGCAAATACCATCACAACTCTTGGTAGAAGAAGGCATCATCCCACATGCAGATAAGCATTTCCAGCTGACCAAAGCCATCAGGTTCAGGCTGAAGATTCTTAACGAAGCCTGCGGTAAGTTGAGAGAATCAAGGGATAAATTGATTGATGGCAAAAGTGATCTGGAAGAAGAGTTGCTGAAGATTTGTCCAAAGGTGTCAGTTGGAAACTCAGGCATCCTATCAGCTGATGATCTTTTCAAACAAGTCCAAGAGTCTGTTCAACATGAACCAACGCACGGATTTGGTATTGAGATCATCGACCAGTTTGTAAGAATTGAACATTCTTTGGAGGCCTTGAGAAGGCTCAACAAAAGATTGAAAAAGCTTCCTGGTAGTGCTAGTGATACCCATGAAACCTGTGAAGTTTTGAATGATCATTCCACTGCGCCTGACGAAAACAAAATGCAAGGCATAATTCAAAAGTTCCAAGAATTTCGGAACAAACAGGCTCAGCTGGAGGAAGAGAAAGATGAAGGAGCGAAAGATGACGATTCAGATTAAGTCTTGATGTTTCATGTCATTTCAATTTTGAAATTGACATGTCTTTTTCATTTCTGTTTCGTCACATTTTTGAATCATATTTTGACTTGGTCTCCTGCGTGAGAGTCAAGCAAAATAGAACTCTTTTTAAAGAACACTATTTTCTAGGATTTATCCTATTTTCTCTCTACTCCTTTTATTATAAATAAGGGATGCTTATGTATTCCAAAGGGTTGAGATTTTTGAAATATTGGGAGCTATTGGAAAGAAGAAAAACTTTGTGTTTTCTTTTAATCATTTTGAAGGATAGGAGTTGATATTATTTTGCAAACTTTGTGTTGTGGAATATATCTTTCTTAAGACATTGTTCTTACGTTCATAATCTTAAGCTATTCTTTGTTTAGCACCTTAGTGTTTCTAATCATTTCAAACATTATATTTATGATCTAAAGCTCGTATGATTATTTCATGCTCTGTATTTACTCGAAAGAAAATACGTTTCTCTCATTTCCTTTCCATTGTGTTTCTTTCATCATAATAATTTCCTACCCAGTCCATTTACAAAATTAACATCTTCGCATCGCGTGGATGTGGATTTCGGGATTCTATCCCAACCCCAATGGTTAGATTAGTGTGAATACTGTATATATTATTTTTGCTGTGTTTTAGATTAGTAATAAGCAGGCAGCCTCACCTGTCTTTGAGGAGGGATTTAATCCCATATACTATGGTTGAACCTCATATTTTGGATTGACAAAATATCCAACCAACATGACTAGATAAAAATGGTAGATGTCCTTTTGAGGGATTCATATTCATGTTTGGAAGTTTGACTCAAGGAGGGTAATCCCATTTTTGATAGGTGAATTTTCTTTTACCAACTAAGCCATGGACAAGGCTATAGAGGAATACAAATAGTGTAGGTCAAAAGGTGGAGTGGAGGTAGACGTAAAGGTGGATTGTGTAACACTCTGAACTGTTGTTACTTCCTCCTGAGCATTCAAGTGTTGATATATGATTTCTTCTGTAAAAGGATGTGTTCCTTTGATTGTGAAGTCATGCTTGATATGTACTAAATCTTCTTTGCAATTGAAGATCTTTGACTGAGTCGGAATATGATTAGACTCTTTTATTTCTTTCATTTTTGCACCTGAGTTTAATCTGATCTCAGAATGAATTGTGGATTTATCCATCTATAAGACCCAGCCTTGGATCAGTGGCATTGATCCAAGAGATGCTTTAAGTTTATTCGGGATGAACAAAAATTATAGACCTTACGCAGGTTGCAAGGTCTGAATGCGTTGAATAAGCTATTCCAGAGTCTAACTCAGGCTGATCATGTTAAATGAATTGGTTCCCGATATCGTAATATCAGGAAGGTCTTGATCGTGGGCCAGGTAATAAATTCAGATACATTTATTCAACTAGCTTAATGGCAGTGCTAGAATGAATCCTTTTCGTGAATGTATATCTGTAGGTTCTTATTCTGAACATTCTAAATGTTAGACCTAAACTGGATTTATTAAGGTTAATAACCTATGGGTTGGATTAGTGTTAATCTAACCTAGCCCTAAGCTATAAGCTAAAAGTTCCTAAAGTTAGCAACCTAGCGCTAAGGAGGTTAGACTAAGTATCATCTTAAATCCTAACCTATGTTTCTAACCTAACAAATGTTAGTGGAGGAAGGGGACCTATGAAGGGGTGCGAGCCATGGGTGGTAGTTTCTATGGCATTAAATGGGATGGATAAGTATGGAGGACAAGGAATTAGCGGAGGTTTCAAATGGCTAGTGAAAGCCGACGTGGCAGAGTCGCCAAGTCTAGAAATGGTCTTTGAATTGTTTTTATCCATCGCCAACTATGGCGGTCGGTGGCAATGGAGATTGAGTGGGAATTTTGGAGTTAATGCAATTAATGAACTCGGTCTTCGAGCTCGGATTTCTCAGGAAGACATGCAAAATGGAAAACTGGTAGTTTGTTTGGTTTTTCATGCGCTCCGGTTTTCTCTCTGTTTGATCACTGGTTCTTCACACCAGTCTACTTGGTGTTGCATGGAAAATATGAGAGTAACTAGCTCTTTTCTCTGTCAAGGAAAGTTTATAAGGCATGGAAATAACAAATTATTGTTGTTGAATCTAACGTGGAAAAAGAGGAGAAGGCTCGAGCTCTTTCAGTGGTCTTCTTCAGATTTTTAAGCAACATTACCAGGCATGTTAGGCCCTAACCTTTAAAAATATTGCTTTCTTTCAAATGATTTCATTAGAACAACTCTGTTCAGATGATTTTTGGGTTCAGTTGGTTTTTATGGTAGCTTTGTGTGAATTAGTTGTTGTATCTTCTTACTGGCTCGATTTTTCAAGTGAACCCTTGATGGGTGTGCATTTTGTTTCGAACATATGTACTATCTTGCTGTGTTTTGCATTCCGGTTAGATTTTGTAGAAATGTTTGCAAGGAAAATTTACGAATTCGGCTCTGTAGGAGTCCATGAATTGTTTTCTTGTTTGATTCAGACTTCAGTCGATACCTTGCTTGTTTCCACTTGTTGAAAATGATACTGTTGGATTTCTTGAATGTACAGTATATACGACTTCTTTATAAGTTTTGTCGTGAGTAATATATGTTATGGTTGCTAAATCTTGTTGGATCTTGCTATAATACTTAAGTTACTTCTGATTGGATAACTTGCTGTGTTTATAGTATTTGAATGTGACTTTGTAGAAGTTTCCCCCCTTGTGTTGCAATTATGGGATTTAATCCGTTGATAGTTTGCAATATATATATATATATATACGAAATGACTCTGTGGAGTCCTTGGAATGTTTCGTATATTTTGGACTTCTGTAGAAGTCATAAATGTGAATACTATTAGTCTGATTCAGTTGGAGTCCTTGAGGGGTAACTAGTAATATGACTTCTGTTGCCTTGTTATGAATAATTTCGCTTAGCAATGAATTTCGTGGTAGAGACTCAGTTGGAGTTCTTTTTATGTTTCGTCTTTTGCTTAAGCTTAGAGCGAATACTATTGTTATGGATTCAGTTAAAGTCCTTGATATGAAACAAGTGTTTCTGCTTCTGTATAAGCCTGGTTGTGAATACTTATTGTTATTGGCTTTGTTGGAATCCTTAATATATATATATATATATATATATATATATATATATATATATATATATCTTGTATTTTGGCTTCTGTAGAAGTTAGTCGTGAATGCCATACGTTTCTACTTCTGAAGGAGTTCAGATGTGAATACGGTATGTTATTGTTTTGGTTGGAATTCTTGAATTTGATATGTATCTTGTATCTTTCTACTTCTGTAGAAGTTTATTTGAAGAATACCACATGGGTAAGACTCCTTTTTAATCCTGGAGGCGTATATTATGTTTTCTTTTCTGAATAATCTCAGTTGTGAATACTGTTGTTATGGACTCAGTTGGAATCCTTGATATGTAACTGGTGTTTCTACTTCTGTGTAAGCCCAGTTGTGATTACGGTCGATATTGACTCAGTGAGAGTCCTTGAAAGGTATCTAGTATTTTAAACTTCTGTCAAGCTTGGTTATGAATGTTGTTGTTTTATTATGAATACTAAATGTTATCAACTTCGATGGAGTCACTGAAAAGTAATTTATGTTGTAACTTCTGTAGAAGTTTTTGTTGTGAGTACTTTTAGGATCCTTGATTTGTTGTCATATGAATTCAACTTCAATTTAAACCTTTAATATAAGTATTGGTTGAATTTGGGACTGTTGGAGCCCATGATATGTTGTGTGTTGGCTCGATTCTCATTTTTTGTCCTTGCTGTGTTTTAGTAGGGATTAGATTGAACTGTATGTTGATGAGAGTTTCGACTCAGTGGGATTGTTCTTGTGTTTGAGCATGATTATGTCTTCTGTTAGCGTGAATAACTAGTCATGTGCTTGACTGAAGTAAAGAGCTATTAACTGTACCTTGACAAGCGATGGCGTTGGATATTTTCTCGTTTGTTGAATAATATGGAAGGTTATGTGGAGTCTATTTGATGGATTATTCATCACTTCCTTGTCACGAGAGCTACTGTGTTGTTTAGTAAGTTACAGGAAATTTTTATATGTGTATTTTGACGAATTGTAGTTCTTCCTGTGGTCTCAACTAGCTTAGTCACAGGTGTATAATGTGATTGCATTACTCTTTAGTGGATGGTACAGTCATGAGTATGTTTGGAAGGGACATCTGAATGTCTCGGTTTCTTTCTCTTCTACTGTAAAGTATATGTTGATAAATTTATATTTAATTATTGGATTTGTAAAACATACTGATGGATTCATGAATTGTTAGGATATTCATTTTGTTGAATATAATGGCATGTTGGATGTTGTTGTCCTTGGGATTGAGATGGATAGTTGTTTTGGATACATTTGTTCTTCTTGGTCACTAATATTTATGATGAAATATCTGAAAAGTATCTAGGACTATTTAGTAACTATAATATGAGTTACACGTTTATAGTCATGTTTGTATTACAAGAGCATAGTCTGAAATATGTTTACATGTTTGGTGAAATGATTTCATTTAAATGGGTTGTTTAATGATAACAATTGGTAGATTGCAATTGTTTTAAGAGTTAGTGCTTATCATGCTCAGTTCATCGAACTGACCCGTGTTGACAATTTTTGCAGATGGTTGCCGTAAGTGGTAAAAGCACGCAGATCTAATAGGATGTTCAAATTGTTTAATTTGGTTTTATGATGAATTACAACTTGATTCTCTAAATGTACTACTAGAAGAAAGATGTTCTTTTTCTGTTGAGTATTGTATCAATTATGTTGAATGCATAAAATGTATTTGATTAGCTTAAAAGGAATTAAAGAGAGATTTTTGTTACTTATGTGTTTGTATTCGTATCTTGATGGTTTGACCTTCTTCAGTTCGAATGATCTTGAGAGCATTATTATTATTGTATAAAGTGGAGACTTTTGTGATTATCTAAGTAAGCTTGCAAGATTATGTGACTGAATACTTATGATTGTTTAGTAGTTCTAGTATGTTCTATCTAAAGCTAAATTGGAATTTAGATCACTGTCTTTCTGGAAGCTAGGGTTAAAATAAACCTGAGAAGGAAGCTAAATGAGCTGAATAAATTATTACTTCCTAGTCTTGATCTAAGTCAAGACAACGTTTAATTGGATTCTTAATCACTATATCTCGATACTAATAAGTAAGATATAAATTCAGTTATGAGAACTGATATAAACCTAAAAAGGGTTTGGTTAGCAATCTCATGTGAAGGTTGAGGGTTATTGTCCAATTTCGTTGATTTAGAATTATGTATATTCTATGAACTCCTTGAAGGGACCTCTAGTCTTAATAACTTCTCTTGTGTAAAGGGTTTTACTATGAAAGGTAATTCTAAGGTGAGGAACCCAGGGATTGGTAAAGACTAACCTTAAGGGAGCGTCTTATAGTATAATTTTTAACTCAACGTATGTAACACTTATTATTAAGTAGATCTTTTCGAGGCGGATTTAAAGGTTGATGGCACAAGTCAACTGCAGGGTTGTACCTTCGAGATGATTAGGATCTTCTCGAAGATACAACAATGCAGGTGACTTATGACGACACCCTTTGCATTGATCATTAAGATTTACACCTTAAACTCAAACAAGTTACTCTGGGACTGATTAGGAATGTGGTCACGTTATAAGGCTGCCCTAGGAGACTCGGGGTATCTTGACACACTAGATTAACTAGGGTTGACCCAGTATGTCAGCGTATCCCTAGTCCTCGGGAGCATCCCTATAACGTTGTCATCTTACTAATCCATTCCTGAGTGAATAACTTAGGACAGGAGAGTCTGACAGAATTCAGTATAAGACATTCTACATAACATAGGAATGGGGTGAAGGACGTATTCTAGATTGACTAGTATGCCATCAAGGAATACGAGACATAAGCGGTATGTTTCAAATCTTTGGCCAAAGTATCGCAAGCTGCTGATTGCATTGTCCTAAGTCACCTAGTCTAAGGGATGAGATGCCGATGAATAATGGTAACAATTATTTAGATAGGTTCCTTGGACAGAGCATTCTGAATCCTAGAATAGGGAAGAGAACCGCAAGAGTGATGTGTTAAATAAAAATGCCAACTCTTAATACTCATGAATAGATCGGTAAATTACCGAGTCATGGAATGAATAGATCGGAGGTACTCCAAGTCATTACAGCTGCATATGGTTATCTGTTATGAGAATGGTTGTTTTGATTTGTGAGTTCTAAATTATGTATTTAGAACCAGGAAGCATTTATCAAAAAAAAAATTACTTGTTCTAATGTATAAAAATGAGGATGTTACATCTTGGTATCAGAGCTGAAGGTTATAGCTCTTGGACCTATTGTGTCCATAATCTGATAAAAACCTGAATTTTCTTGTAACAGAAAATGGTTAGAACAAGGGGGAATGTTGCGAATAATGCTCCACCTGAAGGAGGGGTGGCAACAACCCAAAAACTTGATGAGATCCTTGCTGCCCTGTTGGACACAAGAGATCGTTTAGCTGTACTTGAACAACAGGTGATGGGAAATGAGGAGGATGAAGAAGCTGGTAATAACAATCAGCAACCTCTTGAGGACAACCCTGATTTGGGTGTTGATATTAATGCTGGAAATGCACCTTTCCAACCAGAAAACAAAAAGGCCAGGTTGGCAGCAGAACTCACTAATGATATAAAAAGGATAAGCCCACCTAAGTATGATGGCACCACATTAGGAGATGGAGCTGAGAACTGGCTCAGCGAAATGGAGAAGTACTTTGCAATAAGAAACTTCTCAGAGGAAACCAAAGCTATTTGGGGAGCCTATTAGCTTTCCCACGAAGCATCTTCGTGGTGGGATAGCCGTAAAGCAGAGCTAAATATTGATGAGACCAATATTACTTGGGATCAATTTAAGGGCTATTTTAGGCAACGATGGCTGCCACAACTTTTCTATGATCAGAAAATGACAGAATTCTAGAACTTAGCTCAAGGGAAGCTAACGGTAACTGAATACTGGGAGCGGTTTACAAAACTCCTCAAGTATGTACCGCAGTATCAAACTGACGAGAAGTTCAGAATATGGAAATTCATCATGGGATTGAATCCCGTGATAGGGGGAGAGGTCGATGTTCACAGTCCAACCACTATGGAAGGAGTTGTTGAAAAGGCCATAAGACAAGAACAAAAATTAAAGGCTATTTCTGCTCATAAAGAGGAAGTGCGGAAGAAGATTGCAAACCCTTCTTCAACCTCTCTTGCACCCAAAAAGGGACCATGGAAAAAGTTTGGAAACAAAAGTAAGTTTCCAGGGGATAATAGTAAGAAAGCAGTAGCAAATAAGCCTACTGGAAATGTAAGGGATAATTTTGCCAAAAATTATAACAATGGGCAGAAGCCCTATGGAGGACAACGTGATAATTACAAGACTGGAGGCAATTTTGAGCCTAAATAGGGACCTGTAGGAGGCTGCTACAATTGTGGCAAAGACCACTACGCAAATCAGTGCCCTTTGAAGAAGGATGATCGTAATCAGCAGCATAAGATACATGCTGCAGTAGCAGACAAGCAAGCTGAAAAGCAAGTGACACCTATAGAAGTTCCAGGTAAGTTATTTGGCATACCTGTCACTATTCTTTTTGATACAGGAGCTACTGAATGTTTCATTTCTAGTAAACTTGCTTCTAAACTTAAAAGAAAAGCTGGAAAAATGGATAAATCTTGGACTGTACAGTATGGTAATAACTCTGTTCATACAGTGAGTATGTGTCTTTTTGGGGCAGTCCTTGACTTACCTAACTTTTCCACGGAAGTTGACCTCTATGTTACACCTTTGGGGTCTTACGACATTGTCATTGGTGTCAATTGGTTAGCTGAACATAAAGCAAAAGTAGACTGCTATGAAAAGAATATAAGATGTTTAGATGATCAGCTGGAAACAACAGAGATTCAAGGGGTTAAACGGGAAATTTCAGTTAGAAAACTGTCAGCTATGCAGCTTAAAAAGGCTAAAAACAAAGGATGTACCCTTTATGCAGTAAAGATATTTGAATTTTCAGAAGAAGATGGTGATTCCATGAAATGATTTCCTCTGCTACAAAGTTTCAGGGATGTTTTTCCTGAGGAATTACCAGGGTTACCACCCAAGAGGGAATTTGACTTCACCATCGAAATCAAACCAGGAACGGAACCTATTTCCAAAGCACCTTATCGGATGACTACTACAGAGTTAGTCGAGCTTAAGGCACAATTGCAAGAACTTTTGTCTAAAGGTTTGATTAGACCAAGTGTTTCACCTTGGGGAGCGCCTGTAATATTTGTGAAAAAGAAGGATGGAACACTTAGGTTGTGTATTGATTATCGGATGTTGAACAAAGCAATAATCAAGAACAGATATCCACTTCCAAGGATCGACGATTTATTTGATCAGATGCGTGGGGCAGTGGTTTATTCTAAGATAGATCTTTGATCTGGTTATCATCAGTTAAGGATTAGAGAAGAAGATATTCATAAAACAGCTTTCCGAACAAGGTACAGACATTATGAATTCACGGTTCTACCCTTTGGATTAACTAATGCACCCGCAGCTTTTATGAACTTAATGAATAATATCTTTCAAGAATATTTGGACAAGTTTGTACTTGTATTCTTGGACGATATTCTCATTTATTCTAAAAGCATTGAGGAGCACAATGAGCATTTGAAGATAGTTTTGGGAATTTTGAGAAAAAGAAAGTTGTATGGTAAGTTATCCAAATGTTCTTTCTTTGATTCAGAAGTTCACTATTTGGGTCATGTCATTAGTAAAGAAGGAATTGCTGTAGATCCTTCAAAAATAGTGGCAATAACTGAGTGGCCTGCACCAAAGAATGTGCACGAAGTAAGAAGCTTCATGGGTCTTGCGGGTTATTATAGAAAATTTGTTAAGGATTTTTCTAAAGTAGCTGCACCGATAACTTCATTGCAGAAGAAGGATAAGAAATTTATTTGGAATGATAGGTGCGAAGTGGCTTTCAAAAGTCTAAAAAGCCAGTTGACTTCCGCACCTATATTAGCTGTACCAGACCCTAATGGGAGCTTTACTGTTGTAACGGATGCTTCTAGGGAAGGCCTTGGAGGTGTTTTGTTACAAAATGATCAAGTCATAGCATATGAAAGTAGAAAACTTAAGTTACATGAGCTGAATTATGCTCCTCATGATTTGGAGCTTGTTGCCATTGTTCATGCGCTTCAATTCTGGAGACACTATTTACTTGGGAAACCTTTTGAGTTGAAAACTGATCACTTAGGACTGAAATATATTTTCACTCAGCCTAATCTAAATGCCAGACAAAGAAGGTGGTTAGAATTTTTATCACAATATGATTTTGATATTAGCTACATCAAAGGGAAGGAGAATAGAGTAGCAGATGCTCTAAGTCGTAGGAGGCACATTTCTACTCTTATAACATTAAGAACTCAGTTTAAGGATGAGGTAAAAAGTGCCTCAGAATCAGATACATACTTTCAGCAAGTAAAAGTAGCGCTTGCTGCAGAACCTAATGATGAAAGGTATAAGGGCTTTCATTTTGATAATGAAGGAATCTTACGTTATGAAAACAGGGTATACGTACCTATGCTGAACGATTTGAGAAAGAAGTTGTTAGTTGAATTTCATAATTCACCTTTCTCTGGACACCCGGGTATCACAAAAATGCTTGCTGATCTGAAACAACAATACTTTTGGAAAGGTATGAAAAAGGATGTCATTGAATTTGTAACTCATTGTCTGGAATGTCAGCGGGTTAAGGCAGAACATATGCACCCTGCTGGACTGTTATATCCTCATAGCATACCGCAGTACAAATGGCAAGTAATAAGCATGGACTTTGTACAAGGGTTACCCATGTCCAGGAATAAACATGATGTTATCCTAGTAGTTGTGGATAAACTAACTAAGGTAGCTCATTTCATCGCTGGAAATCTAAAGGATGATTCACCAGTGCTGGCCAAAAGATTCGTACATGAAATTTTCAGATTACATGGTGTACCAGAATTGATTATATCTGACAGGGATCCTAGAATGACGTCAAGGTTTTGGCAAACGCTTAATACAGCTCTTGGAACGAAACTAAACTTCAGTTCTGCATATCATCCGGAAATGGATGGACAAACTGAGAGGGTAAATCAAGTGTTGGAAGACATGTTGCGAATGTATTGCATGGATCAACAGTATAAATGGGAAGAGTATCTTCCATTAGTTGAATTCGCATACAACAACACTTATCACTCATCTCTTAAAATGGCACCATTTGAAGCACTTTATGGAAGAAAGTGCAGAACCCCTGTTAGTTGGGATAGTGTTGAGGATAGAGTGGTAATTGGACCAGAGATCCTCACTGAAATGGAACAGCAAGTTAAGCTGATTCGTGAACGATTAAAGGAAGCAGCGGATAGGAAGAAGAGCTATGCTAACCTTAAGCGGGTTGATCAAAGGTTTGAGCTGGGTGAGAAGGTTTTTCTTCAAGTTAAACCCAGAAAGAGTTCTATAACTTTTGGCAAGGCTGCCAAGTTGTCACCTCGTTTCGTGGGACCTTTTGAAATTGTCGAAAAAATCAATCCTGTAGCTTATCGATTAGCATTACCACCTGCTTTATCTCACATGCATGATGTTTTCCATATTTCTTTGCTTAAGAAATACGTTTCAGATCTGTCACATGTTTTAAATTGGAATTCCTTGCAGGTCCAAGACCCAGGAATAATCGTGGTTAAACCCACATGAGTGCTGGAAACTCACCAATTGCATTTGAGAAATCGTGAAATACAGCAATGTAAGGTCCAGTGGGACCAGTTTAATGAAGAAAGTGCAACTTGGGAAAATCTGGAAGAGATGAAAATTGCTTTTCCTTTTCTTTTTCAACAGAATGAAATCTGTTGACAAAACATTTCTTTTATGAACTTATCTTTTTCAAGTTTATATGAAAGCCAGATGGAGGCAAACATTATTCAGGCCGAATAAAATGTGTTGTGACATTGATTTCTGGAACTATTCAAGTTGGAAATAGTCGCATTGTTTTGTGAACTAATAAATTGGTTGACCTGAAGGTTAATCGAATATGTAATCATCGGGATGATGAATCTTTTAGGAGGGAAGCATGTAACACTCTGAACTGTTGTTACTTCCTCCTGAGCATTCAAGTGTTGATATATGATTTCTTTTGTAAAAGGATGTGTTCCTTTGATTGTGAAGTCATGCTTGATATGTACTGTATCTTCTTTGCAATTGAAGATCTTTGACTGAGTCGGAATATGATTGGACTCTTTTATTTCTTTCATTTTGCACCTGAGTTTAATCTGATCTCAGAATGAATTGTGGATTTATCCATCTATAAGACCCAGCCTTGGATCAGTGGCATTGATCCAAGAGATGCTTTAAGTTTATTCGGGATGAACAAAAATTATAGACCTTACGCAGGTTGCAAGGTCTGAATGCGTTGAATAAGCTATTCCAGAGTCTAACTCAGGCTGATCGTGTTAAATGAATTGGTTCCCGATATTGTAATATCAGGAAGGTCTTGATCGTGGGCCAGGTAATAAATTCAGATACATTTATTCAACTAGCTCAATGGCAGTGCTGGAATGAATCCTTTTCGTGAATGTATATCTGTAGGTTCTTATTCTGAACATTCTAATTGTTAGACCTAAACTGGATTTATTAAGGTTAATAACCTATGGGTTAGATTAGTGTTAATCTAACCTAGCCCTAAGATATAAGCTAAAATTTCCTAAAGTTAGCAACCTAGCGCTAAGGAGGTTAGACTAAGTATCATCTTAAATCCTAACCTATGTTTCTAACCTAACAAATGTTAGTGGAGGAAGGGGACCTATGAAGGGGTGTGAGCCATGGGCAGGAAAGTTTCTATGGCATTAAATGGGATGGATAAGTATGGAGGACAAGGAATTAGCAGAGGTTTCAAATGGCTAGTGAAAGCCGACGTGGCAAAGTCGCCAAGTCTAGAAATGGTCTTTGAATTGTTTTTATCCATCGCCAACTATGGCGGTCGGTGGCAATGGAGATTGAGCGGGAATTTTGGAGTTAATGCAATTAATGAACTCGGTCTTTGAGCTCAAATTTCTCGGGAAGACATGCAAAATGGAAAACTGGTAGTTTGTTTGGTTTTTCATGCGCTCCAGTTTTCTCTCTGTTTGATCACTGGTTCTTCGCACCAGTCTACTTGGTGTTGCATGGCAAATATGAGAGTAACTAGCTCTTTTCTCTGTCAAGGAAAGTTTATAAGGCATGGAAATAACAAATTATTGTTGTTGAATCTAACGTGGAAAAAGAGGAGAAGGCTCGAACTCTTTCAGTGGTCTTCTTCAGATTTTTAAGCAACATTACCAGGCATCTTAGGCCCTAACCTTTAAAAATCTTGCTTTCTTTCAAATGATTTCATTAGAACAACTCTGTTCAGATGATTTTTGGGTTCAGTTGGTTTTTATGGTAGCTTTGTGTGAATTAGTTGTTGTATCTTCTTACTGGCTCAATTTTTCAAGTGAACCCTTGATGGGTGTGCATTTTGTTTCGAACGGATGTACTATCTTGCTGTGTTTTGCATTCCGGTTAGATTTTGTAGAAATGTTTGCAAGGAAAATTTACGAATTCGGCTCTGTAGGAGTCCATGAATTGTTTTCTTGTTTGATTCAGACTTCAGTCGATACCTTGTTGTTTCCACTTGTTGAAAATGATACTGTTGGATTTCTTGAATGTACAGTATATACGACTTCTTTATAAGTTTTGTCGTGAGTAATATATGTTATGGTTGTTGAATCTTGTTGGATCTTGCTATAATACTTAAGTTACTTCTGATTGGATAACTTGCTGTGTTTATAGTATTTGAATGCGACTTTGTAGAAGTTTCCCCCCTTGTGTTGCAATTATGGGATTTAATCCATTGATAGTTTGCAATATATATATATATATATATATATATACGAAATGACTCTGTGGAGTCCTTGGAATGTTTCGTATATTTTGGACTTCTGTAGAAGTCATAAATGTGAATACTATTAGTTTGATTCAGTTGGAGTCCTTGAGGGGTAACTGGTAATACGACTTCTGTTGCCTTGTTATGAATACTTTCTCTTAGCAATGAATTTCGTGGTACAGACTCAGTTGGAGTTCTTTTTATGTTTCGTCTTCTACTTAAGCTTAGAGCAATACTGTTGTTATGGATTTAGTTGAAGTCCTTGATATGAAACCAGTGTTTCTGCTTCTGTATAAGCCTGGTTGTGAATACTTATTGTTATTGGCTCTGTTGGAATATATATATATATATATATATATATATATATATATATATATATATATCTTGTATTTTGGCTTCTGTAGAAGTTAGTCGTGAATGCCATACATTTCTACTTCTGAAGGAGTTCAGATGTGAATACGGTATGTTATTGTTTTGGTTGGAATTCTTGAATTTGATATGTATCTTGTATCTTTCTACTTCTGTAGAAGTTTATTTGAAGAATACCACATGGGTAAGACTCCTTTTTAATCCTGGAGGCGTATATTATGTTTTCTTTTCTGAATAATCTCAGTTGTGAATACTGTTGTTATGGAATCAGTTGGAATCCTTGATATGTAACTGGTGTTTCTACTTCTGTGTAAGCCCAGTTGTGATTACAGTCGATATTGACTCAGTGAGAGTCCTTGAAAGGTATCTAGTATTTTAAACTTCTGTCAAGCTTGGTTATGAATGTTGTTGTTTTATTATGAATACTAAATGTTATCGACTTCGATGGAGTCACTGAAAAGTAATTTATGTTGTAACTTCTGTAGAAGTTTTTGTTGTGAGTACTTTTAGGATCCTTGATTTGTTGTCATATGAATTCAACTTCAATTTAAACCTTTAATATAAGTATTGGTTGAATTTGGCACTGTTGGAGCCCATGATATGTTGTGTGTTGGCTCGATTCTCATTTTTTGTCCTTGCTGTGTTTTAGTAGGGATTAGATTGAACTGTATGTTGATGAGAGTTTCGACTCAGTGGGATTGTTCTTGTGTTTGAGCATGATTACGTCTTCTGTTAGCGTGAATAACTAGTCGTGTGCTTGACTGAAGTAAAGAGCTATTAACTGTACCTTGACAAGCGATGGCGTTGGATATTTTCTCATTTGTTGAATAATATGGAAGGTTATGTGGAGTCTATTTGATGGATTATTCATCACTTCCTTGTCACGAGAGCTACTGTGTTGTTCAGTAAGTTACAGGTAATTTTTATATGTGTATTTTGACGAACTGTAGTTCTTCCTGTGGTCTCGACTGGCTTAGTCGCAGGTGTATAATGTGATTGCATTACTCTTTAGTGGATGGTACAGTCATGAGTATGTTTGGAAGGGACATCTGAATGTCTCGGTTTCTTTCTCTTCTGCTGTAAAGTATATGTTGATAAATTTATATTTAATTGTTGGATTTGTAAAACATACTGATGGATTCATGAATTGTTAGGATATTCATTTTGTTGAATATAATGGCCTGTTGGATGTTGTTGTCCTTGGGATTGAGATGGATAGTTGTTTTGGATACATTTGTTCTTCTTGGTCACTAATATTTATGATGAAATATCTGAAAAGTATCTAGGACTATTTAGTAACTATAATATGAGTTACGCGTTTATAGTCATGTTTGTATTACAAGAGCATAGTCTGAAATATGTTTACATGTTTGGTGAAATGATTTCATTTAAACAGGTTGTTTAATGAAAACAATTGGTGTATTGCAATTGTTTTAAGAGTTAGTGCTTATCATGCTCAGTTCATCGAACTGACCCGTGTTGACAATTTTTGCAGATGGTTGCCGTAAGTGGTAAAAGCACGCAGATCTGATAGGATGTTCAGATTGTTTAATTTGGTTTTATGATGAATTACAGCTTGATTCTCTGAATGTACTACTAGAAGAAAGATGTTCTTTTGCTGTTGAGTATTGTATCAAGTATGCTGAATGCATAAAATGTATTTGATTAGCTTGAAAGGAATGAAAAGAGATATTTGTTACTTATGTGTTTGTATTCGTATCTTGATGGTTTGACCTTCTTCGGTTCGAATGATCTTGAGAGCATTATTATTATTGTATAAAGTGGAGACTTTTGTGATTATCTAAGTAAGCTTGCAAGATTATGTGACTGAATACTTATGATTGTTTAGTAGTTCTAGTATGTTCTATCTAAAGCTAAATTGGAATTTAGATCACTGTCTTTCTGGAAGCTAGGGTTAAAATAAACCTGAGCAGGAAGCTAAACGAGCTGAATAAATTATTACTTCCTAGTCTTGATCTAAGTCAAGACAACGTTTAATTGGATTCTTAATCACTATATCTCGATACTAATAAGTAAGATATAAATTTAGTTATGAGAACTGATATAAACCTAAAAAGGGTTTGGTTAGCAATCTCATGTGAAGGTTGAGGGTTATTGTCCAATTTCATTGATTTAGAATTATGTATATTCTATGAACTCCTTGAAGGGACCTCTAGTCTTAATAACTTCTCTTGTGTAAAGGGTTTTACTATGAAAGGTAATTCTAAGGTGAGGAACCCAGGGATTGGGAAAGACTAACCTTAAGGGAGCGTCTTATAGTATAATTTTTAACTCAACGTATGTAACACTTATTATTAAGTAGATCTTTTCGAGGCAGATTTAAAGGTTGATGGCACAAGTCAACTGCAGGGTTGTACCTTCGAGAAGATTAGGATCTTCTCGAAGATACAACAATGCAGGTGACTTATGATGACACCCTTTGCATTGATCGTTAAGATTTACACCTTAAACTCGAACAAGTTACTCAATGGGACTGATTAGGAATGTGGTCACGTTATAAGGCTTCCCTAGGAGACTCGGGGTATCTTGACACACTGGATTAACTAGGGTTGACCCAGTATGTCAGCGTATCCCTAGTCCTCGGGAGCATCCCTATAACGTTGTCATCTTACTAATCCGTTCCTGAGTGAATAACTTGGGACAGGAGAGTCTGACAGAAGTCAGTATAAGACATTCTACATAACATAGGAATGGGGTGAAGGACGTATTCCAGATTGACGAGTATGCCATCAAGGAATACGAGACATAAGCGGTATGTTTCAAATATTTGGCCAAAGTATCGCAAGCTGCTGATTGCATTGTCCTAAGTCACCTAGTCTAAGGGATGAGATGCCGATGAATAATGGTAACAATTATTCAGATAGGTTCCTTGGACAGAGCATTCTGAATCCCAGAATAGGGAAGAGAACCGCAAGAGTGATGTGTTAAATAAAATGCCAACTCTTAATACTCATGAATAGATCGGTAGATTACCGAGTCATGGAATGAATAGATCGAAGGTACTCCGAGTCATTACAGCTGCATATGGTTATCTGTTATGAGAATGGTTGTTTTGATTTGTGAGTTCTAAATTATGTATTTAGAACCAGGAAGCATTTATCAAAAAAAAAAAATTACTTGTTCTAATGTATAAAAATGAGGATGTTACAGATTGTGTGAGGAATATAAGGAATGATATATGATCATGGGATTCCATCTATGAGGGGATGAAAAGTATCCATGAGGATGATACCATGAGTAGAGCCGTAGTACTCATATTGAAGACAAGGTTGAAAATGTGACAGACATGAACATGATTCTTTTTTTAATCATAGGTATGGGAGGTGGTGATAAGAGGAGTGGGTGCTCACAGGATGAACTAGTAATAGTCAATGGGTGATAAATCATTTGGTTCAACAATAGAACATTTGAATATGTAAGATGTTAAGGGGCTCAAGTTTGGATTTACCATCGAGTGAAGATAAATGATAAGCACCTAATCCATAAGTATGGGTAACAATTTAGGGTCCAAGCCAATTAGGAGAAAATTTACCTCGTAGATGTTTCTTAGATTTGGTGACGTGTTTATTTTCTGTTAAGATGAGATCACTAACTTGGAAGGTTCGTGGGTGGTCGTGCTTTTCATAATCATGTTTGATGTGTTTTTGGTATATTTGGAGGTGATCTAAAGCATGTAGACATCATTCATCTAACAACTCTAGTTGTGTCAAACGATCTTGGAAAAATTCATCTTTGGTGAGAATGTCTTTGAGTGATATTTGGAGAGATGGGATCTGATCTTTGAGAGGCACAACCTCAGTACCGTATACCAAAGAAGAATGCGTAGCACCAGTCGATGTGTGAATACTAGTGTGGTAGGCCCATATGGAAAAAGGAATGTGCGTATGCCAATCCTTCCTAGTATCATTGACCACCTTCATGAGGATTCTATTTAGGGTTTTGTTGGTTGATTCAGCTTGGTTGTTGGTTTGAGGGTAATAAGGTAAAGAAAAATAGAGCTAGATACCAAAGGTATCACAGAATTTTTGAAGGGTTTTATTTTTGAACTATTTTCCGTTATCAGTGATAAGGTGATGAGGAACACCAAAGTGACAAATAATGTGATGGTTGATTAACTCACAAATCATCTTAGCCTTGGTAGAGATGAGGGGAATGGATTCTACCCATTTGGTGTAGTATTCAGTAGCAGTTATGATCTATTAGTGGCGTTGGGAAGAATGAGGGTTGATCTCAATTATGAGATCAAGGTCCCATTGAGAAAAGGACCAGAAGTATCGTGTGACCTATAAGGCATGATGTAGGGTGTGATGAAGGTTTGAGTGTTGTTGACATTTCACACATCATTTGACGTAATCACAACAATCGTTGTTGAGGGTAGGCCAGTAATAGCCAAGGCAAAGAATACGTTTAGTGACAACTAGGCCACTGATCTGACCCCCACAAATGTCATCGTGTATTTCTTTCATGGTAAAGGGTATTTCAAAGCTAATGAGGCATTGGAGAAGGATATTGTTGAAGCCGCGTTTATAGAAGAGACCTCCCATGATGACATACTGGGAGAATTTTTGGAGGAAAGTTCAGTGACCATTGCGGGTAAGATCCTGAGGTAGGATAGAAAGGGAGAGGTAATCAGAGTATTGTTGGTACCAGAGGTCTGATTGGTTAGTCTTATGTTTCTCAATGAGGTTAACAGCGTGAGATAATTAGGAGGGTGATTGCAACCTTCGCATAACAACAAATATTTGTGAGGTGAGACAAGCCATGGTATCCGTGAACTTGTTTGTAGAGCGGGGGATGGGTTGTAGGTTATAGTGGGTGAAGGTGGTTAACAAGAGGTCTACATGGTGTTTGTACCATTGTAATTCCTCATTGCAACATTGGTATAGTCCATTCACATGATTTACTACTAATTGAGAATCACTGAACATATTAATGGATTTAACATATAGGGTTTAGGAAGTTTGGAGACCAATTATAAGTGCTTTGTATTCAGCGATGTTGCTGGTACACTCAAATTCAAGTTTGAAAGAAAGTGGGATGTGTTCACTGTCATGTGGAATGAGGATGATTCCGGTGCCACCCCCACTTTGACACTTAGATCCATTGAAGAATAAGGTCATTTGATAGTGTAGAGGTTCCTCGGCAGGTTCATCAAGGGAAAGGGTAGCGATGGATTCATCGAGGAATTAAAAGTTGTTGGGTTGGTGTTCAAAGAGTGGGGCATCAGCTAGCTGATTAGTGATAGCCTAACCTTTGATTGAATTTTGATGAAGAAAGGTGATATCTAGATTAGCGCGTAGCATGAGCCATCGTGAAATGCGTTGGTTTTGGAATGGTTTAGCATACATGTAATGTAAGGGGTTGGTGTTGGTTATGATGAAGGTAGTGTGGTTAGGTAGGTAGTGACGAAGTTTGATGTCCATAAAAACTAAAGCAAGGAAATTTTTTTATACATGTGTATATCTAGTCTCGTAATCCACAAGGGTATGGCTTATGTAATAGACCTCTTACTCCCTGTGCTAGTTGTCACGATGTGCAAGTATGGCACCCAAGGAATGGTCAGTGGCAGAAATATAGAGGTAGAATGGTTGGTCATCCTTAGGTGGGTAAACATGGGTGGCTGTAATAGGTACGCTTTCAATGCTTCAAAATATTTATGACATTCAGTGTTCTAATAGAAGGAGATATCCTTTTTAAGGAGATGGTGGAAGGGTTTGCAACGGTCTGATAATTGAGAAGTGAAGCAAAAGATAGATTATATTTTACCCTATAAGCTACATAGTTGGTGGAGGTTAGTGGGTGGAGGCATCTCAAGGATGGCCTTGATTTTGGCAGGGTCAACTTCAATGCCTCGTAAGGAAATAATGAAGCCCAAGAGTTTACTAAATAGGATAGAAAAAAATCATTTCTTAGGTTGAAGGTGTACACAATATTGGATGAGACGGTCGAAGATGGTTTTAAGGACATGTAAGTGTTTAGCACAACTTTTGGATTTTCCTAAAAGTTCATCGACGTAGTATTCCAAGATATGATATATTATGTCATGGAAGATATAGGTCATGGCTCATTGGTAAGTGACACTTGCGTTAAATAGTCCGAAGGGCATGATGCAATAGCAAAAGGTCCCCTAAGCGGTGATGAAGATGGTTTTGTGTTGATGCTCAGGTGCGAGTAATATTTGATTATAACTTGAGAACCCATCCATGAGAGATAGTATCTCATGTCCGGTGGTGAGGTCAACCAATTAGTCGATGCTAGGTAGAGGAAATTCATCTTTAGGGAGATCTAGGTTAAGGTCATGGAAGTTAGTACATATGCGGAGTCCCCCCGTCGCTTTGGTAACAGGAATGATGTTGGAGATCCATTCTAGGTAGTCGATTGGTAAGATGAAGGAGACAAAGAGGAGGTGCTAGAGATCTTCTTTGACAAGAAGATAAATGCTTGGGTGTATTGTATGTAGCTTATGTTTGACGGGTTTAACAGGTAAGGTGAGGATATTGTGGACCACGATGTTGGGGTCAATACTGGGCATATCAGCGTATGACCAAGTAAAAGTGTTGTTATGGTCGCGAAGGAAAGAAGTGTAGGCTTCTTGTTCAGCGAGGTCTAAAGATTGGCCTATCTTTAGAATGTGAAGGTCATCCAATGTGTGGATTTTGATGTTGATGGTTGATTTTTTCAGCATGTTTTGTGTTTTAGAAGGTAGTGTGTGGTGGAGATAGGATCCTTTCGCACCCAAATAGGTGAGAATGGAGTCATCGTTATGACACTGGACAACATTGATAGAAGGTGCATCATCATAGGTCATATCCGGATGGAGGATGGGAAAAGAAGTAGGAACCTCACCATCTCATTGAATGATGAGGGGTCCCAAGGAAATGGTGTTTATGGAAAAAAAGGTAGGAGGAATAGATTCCAGATCTATAGGCTTCACGGGTGATGTGGGTGAACTAGGTGAGGGGATGTGAGGTTGGGGTGCCTCTGCGATGAGGTCGACATGAGATTGTTTAAGTGTGGGCTCAAGAAATCCCACCCCACTGTTGTCTTTGTGCTTGCAAGTAGTGCATGGGATGACAGTGTGACATCCTTGTTTGTAAATACCAAAGCCAAAACCCTTCTAAGCACAACAATAGAGGAAGGTATGGGAAAAGCATTAGTTGGTCAATGAGGGGAGGGTGGTAGTAAATGGAAGGGTTTGGGTTGATGGTTTAGGTGTGTAATTAGGAGTGTCGATGCCTCCATAGGTCAGATTGGTGCGGATGTGTGAGGGTCCATAGGCGATAACTTCACTAATGCGAGGGTCATAATGGTGATGTTGCTGAAGGTTTCCATTCGCTTGTGGGGTACGAAAGGTATTGATGTTGTATAGGTGGTACTCTCCAAATGTTAGGCATTAAAAAACACCTTCTAGAGGATTAGTATCTAGGATGTGGGTGGAGGGAATGGATGTCTCCAAGGGGTTTGAGACAAGGAGTTTGCAGGTTTTAAAGGAGCGGATGGTTCTCCAGAAGTTGTTGTGGTGGTGATACTATGTGATGTTGGGGTCAAAGAAGAGGCAGTAGTGGAGGTGGTAGTGGAAGTGGGGGTGGAAGCAGGGTAGTGATAGGTATAAGGACATCATTAGGTTGGTATAACATGTTACATGTTTTGAATGGTGAAGGTTCAGCTTGAATTGTGTAGTTGTGCCCCTCATGTTCAAATTTGAGACAACGATGAAGGGTGGAGGGTACACATCCCATGACACAGATCCAGGGATGGCCAAGTAACATGTTGTATTGGAACTCCCCTTCTAGGACATAGAAGAGTTCAAGGATGCTACGGGGACCAACATGAATGTGTAGGATCACTATCCCCAAGGTAGTGGTTATGGCATCATTGAAATAATGCAACATAATTGGATCGCTATACATGTAATTGCTTGGAATTCACATTTGGTTAAAGGCATGAGAGGAGATGATGTTTATGCTAGCTCCGCCATCAAACACATATATTGTTGACATAGGAATAAATGAAGAGGGCGGGATCAGGGTCCTCCGTTTGGTGAGGTGCGATCTCATCATTAGAGAAAGTGAGATCATCCACCTGACATGAGGCAACATGCATCGAGGTGGGAAGTGAAGAAATAAGGGATGCCATGTGGTGAGGGGTGATGATAGATGCAACCAGTGTGGGGTCATTAGGTTGGACCTTAATGGTTTGTAGGACCTCAATGAGGGCTTGGCGATGAGATTCAGAAGTTTGGATGTTTTTGTATAAGGAAATTTTGAGCTGCGATTGGCGGAGTTATAAGATCATTGCACAATGGGATCTCCCATTGGATACGAGGAAGGTAGGTCCTCAAATTATTATTTTTGGTGTGGGTGTGGGTCTGATGTGAGGTATAGTTGAGGTAGAAGGTTCACCTACCCTAGCTTTTCCCTTATCACATTGAGCCCGAGTGGCAAATTGAACCATATTGATTTCAAATATCAATGGTGGGTAGGAAGAGTATGATGTTTGGGGTGATGATGGTTGAGTTGGTAATGGCATAGAAAGGGTGATTATGGTTTTAGGAGGAGTGATATCTTTGTCTAATAGATCGTCCTCAGTGAAGATCTATAGAAGGATAACTTTAAGAGCTTAACAATCTTCCACATTATGCCCTAGTGCACAATTGTAGGCATAGATCGGAGAGTCATCAAACCATTTTGGTTTTGGTTTTAGTGGGTCGTAGGGTCAAGTGGGTGTTAAGGTGATGTGGGAGGAGGCTAGTAGGTTGGCCAGGATGTTAGCATAGGATCCTTCCATTGGGTTACATTGTGAAGTGGGTGTGAGTTTGGGTGAGGAGCTTGGTATTGACTTAGGAGTGGGTGTCATTGGTCATGATATGGGGGTGGTCTGGGTAGTTTGGGTATGTTTAGGCTTGGGTTGGGGTGTGGGTCACACCTTATTAGGTAAGAGTGCATTGGGTGATCTGACTTTAGTTTTAGGTGTTTCTCTAGTAGATGGGGTGGATAGCAATGCAGGAGTATGGTGCGAAGAAGAGGTTCATGCCAAAGGTGGGAGAGAACATGTTATATAAGGTGAGAGTGGTGATACTGTGGAGGTAGGGGTATGCGATGGTGGTGGTAATCAGTTTTTCCTAGTAGGTAAAGGTAATTTCGTAGGGTTGGGTGAAAGGGGAGATTGCGGTAAGTGGGGAGGTTTTCAACTTTTGGTTATATAGTGTATATTAAATTTTGTTTTTAGGGTCAACAGATGAGGGCCCAAGAGGGATGGTAGTGGTGAAGGGGACAAAGAGGTAGTGGGTGACGCTGGTATCAGTGTCTGAGGTGGCTGGTGTTTTGGTTTAGGTGGGGGTGTAATTTTGGTGAGGAGGTGAGAGGGGGAAGTCAAATAAATCTTATTGTAAGATAGGTAAGGATTGATGTGGGTTGTACCCCTAGGATACAAGAGATTGTGGAGATTGATGAAGGGTTGGGAAGTGAGGATGTAGAGGATACAGATGATGAATGTGTATGTATGGTCAAAGGTGATATGGGAGGTGTTGTGGGAACCTATGTCGGGAGGTTAGTTATGGATGTTGCCACCCTTATAGGGTAAATAGTGGGTGAGTTGGTAGGTGACATCTGCATCTATGTGGAGATGGGGATTTGAAGACTTTCCCGAAGTAACTAATGATCCACATACTCTAGATGGTCCATCGAATGGGGTGATGAAGAGATTAAGGGGATGAGGGTTGATTTGGTGGTGATCCCTATAAATGGAATTAATATTATTGAAATAGGGAATCCCTCTACATCTGATTCGATAGGAAGAAGAGATAAGAAGACATCATTTAATGTTGTAGGAGATGGTAGCAAGTCGGTTACACTTAGAAAGGGACCTTCTTTGTGGTGAGGTGTGGTTAAGGTAAATGAAGTAGGGTCTTCCTTGAGGTGTGGTGAGGTAAAGGAAGGGGAAGGTATTTTCGAATCCTCAGTGGGTATGAAAGCTGGTGTCAATGGTGATTCATCAAGTATGAGGGTAAGGGGGTTAATGATATGGTCAGGTATGATAGTTATAGTGTCCGAGGAAGATGGATCTATTTACACCAGGTTATCTTCTATTGGTAATGGGGGAGAGGATGAAGATGCTAGTGAGGGTAAAGGCAAATGCTTGAGAGGTTCTTGTTATCATTAAATCATAGCACCCCTATTTTTCATACAAGTGCATAGACTTGAACTCACGGTGTGATTGGATAACATGGGTACTATCTCCAAGCTGTGGGACTTGCTACTTGAGATAGACCTCTAGAGAAAGCTGGTTCTTGCTCCTAAACCACCAGCCACAATCTACTCTAATGCAGGGGAAAGTAACTATTCTAATTTAAATTTTTACGGGACTAGGGAGAGAGAATGCATAAAATGAAAGCCTACACTAAAGCGGTGATATACCAGAAAAGGAGGGTGTGAGAGTAGTCTTCAAATGCGTGAGATACAGGAGCAAAGTGCACACTAGAAGGGGTGATGACAGTTCTCCATAATCTAGAAAAATGCATTCACAACAATATCTCAAACATACACAATGATAATGGACCCCTGCAAGAATATAATAATAGACAAAATATTCTTGTAATCAAGGTTGAAGGGGCAAGAAGAATACAAGAAAACACAGCAGGGGAAGATGTGTCCACAAACTTATATTTTATTGCTTCCTGATATGCACAGTTCAATCGGTTACAAGAAAAGGGCCTGGATCACCATGCAAGGAGTCCACAATAAGGGCCTACAACACATTAGCTTCATAAAGCAATTTTGGCAAAGCTTTGCTACAAAAACTACCTCTCTTTACAATGAGTCTAACACTCCAATTTATAGAAAAATGAGAAGAGAGAGAGAGAAGGGAAAAAGGAAATCCCAAAATATGTCCTTCAACCACTTGTAAGAGGCATTAAATGGAGTAAAATAATTGTATATTACTTGAAAAAGGCTCCCCATACTATCCCAGGTGCTGCAGCAGAGAAAGAATGGTGACTATGCCTCTTAATTGCACTCCCAACTGCCAAATAAAACACTGTTATGAACCCGGACACATTTTATAAAAAACTCTCCACCTATTTCTCTTCAAATATGTAATTTCTTGATTTTTTTGCATTTTTCTTGGAGCCACGATTCCAAAAATACCAATTTTGTGTGATTTCGTTGAGAAATAAAAAAGTTATGGCCTTCTGAGTGCGGGCAGCTATTTTGGGTCTGGCAGGCGTTTTCTGTCATTTGACGGGAATGAGCATTAACTGATTGGAGCCGAATATGTTTCTTTTATTTAAATATATCTACCCTCATTAAAAATAAGAAGCCGTGCTCATTCCAGAAAGTCCAATTTTGTGAAAATCAGAGCTCAGAGTCAAAAGTTATGGCCGTTTGAAGTTCACGGGTCAAACGTTGACTTTTCTTCTTTGCTGCAGCTATTTCGGCAAAATCAGGCCCTACACGTACTTTTGTCCCAGCTGTCCCAGATGAATTCTCCTGCATCGGACGGTTCGGGCTTCCTTGTCCCCTTTTGCGTCCTTTTCACCTTTTCACGTCCCGCACGTACTTTTGTCCCGGCTGTCCCGGATGAAAATCTCTGCACTACCCGCAATCGACCGTCTTGCAGCTTTTCGGCCGATTCGCGTCCCATGCGTACTTTTGTCCCGGCTGTCCCGAACCATGTGAAACATAAAAACTTGATGATTTTTATTTCCTACGTCTGTTTCTCCTTCTGTGTCCCTCGCGTCCTGACGTCCCAACTATCCCGCGGACCGCCTGGGACAAAAATGTCTGACTTAGCCGATTTTCTTTGTATTTCGGCCGCAAACTTGGTACGATGAACCTTGGTACGACCCGCACCCTTCAGACCCGAAATGCTTTAAAATAGTTCTTCTGTGGGTTTGGCTGGGGGGGGTATGGTGCAAGTGGCATGGGTAAGACATCAAAGATGGAATGAACCTCTTGGGTATTGTCACTGTCGACAGAAGAATTGTTGTGTTGGGTGGGTTGTTTATGATTAGGAAATGGCTTTTGGAAGATGTGAAGGTTTTTTTTTGGCGGGTGTGTTGGGAATGTCTAGAATGAGATCTCCTCTATCTAGCATTTCTTGGACAATGGTTTTAAAGGTGATGCAGTTGTTGGTATTATGCCCTTATGTACAATGGTAGTTGTAGATTTCGTTCTTTTTATACCATGAGGGTATCAGACGGGCAAGATCAAAACCAACATGTGTTTTGATAGCTCCTGTGTTTAAGAGTTTCTCTAGAATAGTGGGTTATGGTTAAATAATGGGGGTGTATTTTTTGGTTCATGTTTGAAGAGGAATGTTTGCACTAGCAAGAGGTTAGGCAGAGGTTTTGGTAGGTTAGATGGGTGAGACAGGCCAGCCTTTAAGACCACCGCATGGGTAGATCCTTTGGCTCTAGGAGGGTTTGAGGGGAACGGTTGGTGGTGTCTTGGAAGTGGAATCAGGTTCATGTGGTTTAAAAGGAGTGCCCTTGTTGTGCAATTGAATTCCTTTCTCCTCCATGGCTCAGATTTCGAGTTTTTGGGCCATAGTGAACGCCTCATCAAATGTGTGAAATGTCTATATTTGTAAGGTGGATGAGATGTGTTGAGAACAAGCCCATGTAAACAACTCTATTAGTTTGGTCTGTGGTAAGGGTAATGTGAGTTGATTGATCAGGCCATTCCAGTGAGCAATAAATTCTATGATTGACTCATCATCGTATTGACACATGGTATACAAGTCATTCATGGTGACGTTCTTGACTACGTTGATGGAGAAGTGATCCAAAAAGGCTTGGGACAACTAGTTGAAGGAGAAGATAGAGTTCTTAGGTAGGGCACTATACTAATCTAGGGCGGGTCTATTGAGAGGCATAGGAAATGTTTGCAAGAGCAAAGAGTCATCATGAGTGATAAGATAAGACATGTGTCTAAAAGACCTCAGATGTTGCTGTGGGTATTCTTTTCTATTGAACTAGTTGAATTTCAGCATTTCCCAGTGTTGGGGGTATGGGCAGATTGGAACGGAGAAGTGAATAGGCTCATTACAAATCTCCTCATATGTAAGAGATGTGTGTGAGCTAGAAAGAGATGCTTCTAGCATTTGCATCTTATCCATCATCATTTTGATAAGATCAGGGGTAGGTTGTGATGGAGGCTGACTTCCCAAAGGAGGGAGGAAGGTAAGAATAATACGATGTGGAAGGAATCACATTATGCGAAGGATCCATGTATGAAAATTGTGGAGGTATATGTGAGGAGAAAGATGAGTAAGGGTAATATGTTGAATAAGAGGTAGAGGCTACTAACAGAGGTTGAAAGTGGGTGTATACATGAGGGGTTGGGGTAACCACCCTAGTAGCAATGGGAGGAAGTGATTAGGGAATAGAAAAAAATAAACTTTGAAGGGGGGTATGGTTTTCCGATATGGGCGGTGGTTGAGACAGAGTGGATATGTAGATAGTGAATGACAAGGGCCCACTTGTAATAATGGTCATTGTAACTTCCTATTTTAAGACTTTAGAAACAAGGGAATTTTTTTATGAGTAATGTTCTCTGTTCTAAATATGTAATTTAGAACACACATTCCATAACAACCATTCTTATAACAGATAACCATATGCAGCTGTAATGACTCGGTGAGCTACCGATCTATTCATTTCATGACTTGGTAAACTACTGATCTATTCATGTTTTAACATTAAGTATTGAATACTTTTCTATATACTACGTATATTTGGTTCTCTTACCCTGTTCTAGGTATTGAGTGATCTGTCTAAGGAACCTAACTAAATATTTTCTACCAATATTCATCTGTATCACGATCCTTAGACTAGGTGACATAGAACAATGCAATCAGCAGCTTGCAATACTTTGTCCAAATATTTCTAACATATTTTTCGTATTACTGATTCCTTGATGGTATACTTGTCAATCCGGAATACTTCCTTCACCCCCACTCTATTGTTATCTAGAATGTTATTTACTGACTTTTATCAGTCCACTTACCCAAGGTTTTACCCTAGTTCAGGTTAACAACATAGGTTATGATCGGAAGAGGCTCACAAATAATTAGGTTATATAGGCATACTGGGTCAACCTAGGTTAACCCTGTGTGCCAAGGTACCCTGAGTCCTAGAGGGCTACTTCATATCATAACTATGCTACTATCCATTCTTAGAGGAAAACTAAGTTCAATTCCAAAAGTGTGTAGATCTTAACGATCAATGCAGAAGGGTGTTACCACATGTCAACTGCATCACTGTATCCTCGAGAAGATCCTAATCTTCTCAAAGGTACAGCCCTATAGTTGGCATGTGCCAGCATCCTACAGAATAGCTTCGTCGAGATGTACATACCCCTAGGAGATTATTAATATTTAATTAATTTGGATAATTAAAAGCAGATTTCAGCAACCTTGCCCAAACCCTAATCCAACTCTCCCTAAGTTCTTTTCCAAATCAAGTTCCATTAATCCTTGAATAACTTCCTTAACTTAAGATTGCTTTCAATGTTTGTTAATTTTGGCTTAACAAGAAGTTACCCAAAAAAAATAGGACAGTAACCTCATAAGTTCCATTTAATGTGACTTAACCATTCAAGGAAGTGTAACAACCACCAAGGTTGTAACATAATAGACTTTATTAAATGAAGTCTAATGATTATAAATCATATCTCCCTTTTTGTTTACATTTTCATGAGAGAGGAAGAGTCTTCCTCTTCATGGTCAAGTTCTAGGGTTTAACACACCCTTTATTTCCTTTACAAATTATGTAGTTTTCATTCTATGTTCATTACACACCACCTTACTATAATGAATTGTTTAGATAAGAACATGAAATTCTGCAACTTATCTAGTTGCAACACATTTAGGGAAAATACTCTAATTCCCTTTATTCTACTTATCCAAGAATACTCATTTAAACATATAAATAGTATGAAGAATATCAATAGGATAAGATTCCATTTCTTTTACAAAGGTACAAGATAATTTACACAACCAATGCAAGTGAATTCTCATCCTTCAATTCATTTTCAAAACTTATACATTTACCAACTTATGCATTTAGGCATACTGCATAAGAATAGCCTTCATTCAAAAGAATATAACTTTTTTTTTATTATATATAACTCAAGAACGAATCAAAATTCTTCACAAGAATCAGACTTAAATCAACCAATGCATCATATACGTTTTTGCCTTCTTTTATCTCTTACGAAGTCCATCTACAAAAATTGCTAGCACGAGTCAGTTCAATGAACTGAGCATGTTAAGTCACTAAGACTTAAAATGAAGTGCATTCCACTAATTATTCCAATAAAACAACCCTGCTTTAATGAACAATTAGTATTTCATACACTAAGCACAAGTAAAAACAATCAGAAAAGTAGAGCATTAATGAATCTAAATTCACTTCTGAAAGAAGAACAAAATATAATCTATAATATCTGTCTTACAAATTAAAGTATACTTGATCCTATCAATTATCTTTACCAACAATAGAACATAACAACTCATTGTTTCCAATTCTACCACAATAGAATACAACACTTATCTTTATTATAAGATAAAAGAAGTGTTTACAGCATAATCTCATTAAGATGTTTTCATATAACTTATAAGTAAAGAAGAAGAAAAGCCATTTCACTATAATAAAACACATAATATCCACAAAGTAGAAACAGGTTCACATCATGACCTAATCTGTTTCAACTTAAGATTAACTACCTTAAGATCAAACATTTAAGATATTCATCAGAACATAATAATATAAAAATCCAGGAAGGAAAGATGGATCATCAACCAACCAGCAAGTTTGCATTCTCTTTTCAACAACCCATTCATCATTCTCTTTCTATTTCATTTCAGTCAAATGATAAGTATGAGAAGGTTAATCAAGTAACGATTAAATTTTTCCTTAAAGAATTATTAACTGAAGGTTACAAACAAATGAACTTATTCCAACTGTATTAGAAAAGAAGCTTAACAGAAATGATCCTACCCAGTAATCATTTCCTTCAACTTAATTAACAAAATCCCTTTTTCAATATATATACAGTTTAAGTTCATATAAGAGTTCCCAAAAGAAGAACAAGAACACTTTAAATTAAGAAGGAATCTAATGCAACTTTTCTTTAAAAATCTTCCCATTGTAAGCAATAGATCCATTTCAAATAGGAACAATAAAACAATGAAGGTCATACATAGTCCATAGACACAAAAGAATCATAATTAATTCTTTTATAGGTTCTACATTCATTCAGTGGACCTAACAAGAAGAGAAATTTGGGTAAGTACTAATGCTCAGAATTACCCAAGAGCTCAATCAAGACAATATTATTTGCCATACTTTTTAATGTATTACTACAAGAGTAAAAAAAAGAATGAATTCCCAATAAGAATGGTAAACTACAAAGATGATTCCAGTCAAAATCTCACAAAGTTTACCAAACAACTCATAAGACCATGTTTCCAGTTTTCTCCATGCACATGCAACTATTTCTTTTTAAGAGTTCTGAGTTTAAAATAATTCACTCCAGTAATAAACTCAAATTAAATGATAAGATCTAATCAACATAAAAAAAATACATTCTGCCAAAGACTCGTAATACAAATTTGAGCACCATGTTGAGAAAAAGTTCCCACCAAAGATCAAAATCATTTGATTGATTATAAACAAGTTCGGGAAACATTACGTTCCTTTTTTAGTTTACACCTTTAAACAAAGAAAACCAGAAAGAATAACAAACTGAACTGACACCTTGCTCAGGTTTCCATTTCCAACAATAAGTAACAATTTCCTTGAATTGCTTTGCATCACATTACCTCATATTTGAGTTAATATAAACTCCTGCATCGTAATGCTAGGTAGAATGTAATGAATAAAATTTTAAACAATACAAAATAAGAATAGAGCTTCCATTTTCAATTAATCATTTATCAAACCCTGGTTACCAACTTAAATGGATTGTAATATCCTTAATAGAGTTCAGACTAGACACCAAGAAATATGAAGGTCGTGTTCTTAATGAACTCTCTATAACAGTTCATATGGTCACAATAAAACACAAGCACAAAACCCTATGCGGACTATCAACAGTCCATATTATCCATGACAATACAACACAGGTATCAAGTAATATGCAGATTTCAACAACTATCAAGGTTTTCGCAAGATGGAAAACAAGAATCAAACCATCTACATCTTAATCGCAGTCCCTTATATTTATGAAACAAACACCAACATCATGGTACCAAGAAACCTAACAGTTGTTCCCAAATACTCCTAAAGTTTTAGACAGAACTCGAACTTGCATACAAGCTTCCATAAAAACATCACAAGCTCTTTACCAGATCGAGATCACAAAACACATCGAGTTCACAAAACACTAATCTCAACAAACAGGTGCGGAACTCAAAGTTTCCATAAAAACTCAGCTAGTAATTTATTGGCAACGAAATTCGTCGGAACCAAAACAAACAATTACCAAAAACCAGAAAATGCCAAGAAGAGTTACCAACTTCGTTCTTGCATGCATAGTTCTTGTGCTAAAACAACACAACATAAGTTTCCAACAGAATCACATATACCATGGATTCAAAACCAAGAATGCAAGATTTAATAAACCCAACAACCAATTAACTAGATAGAGCATGCAATGCACAAAACTCAATAGAGAAGAGTTGTTTTAATGAAAACACTTAGAAGAAAGAAAGAGATTTTAACAGTTAGAGTCCTATCATGCCTGATAGTGTCTCTGTCAAATCAAAGAAGACCTCCAGCCGAGCTCACTACTTCTCCTCTTCTCCACGAAAGATCAAACAACCAAATTCCTTTTCCAGGAATTCCTCTTATACATTCCACGAAATGAAAATAGATTCGAAACTTCAAAAATAGCCATGAAGTGCAGTTCAATCTGCTAGTTTGAAAAACCAGAGATCATGCAGAGAAAAAATCATGAAACATGCAAAGTGAAACAACCCAAGAAAAATCCGCTTGCATGCCTACCAAGATGGTTTGAGCACAAAAACTGAAAGTAATAAATTCCATTAATTCTAAATCTCCCGCCTAATCTTCCTTGCCACCGCCTTCCAAGTCTGGCAAATGCCAAGTCAAAAATAACATGCATTTCCATTTTAGTGACACTTCCACCTGCGCCTCTGCCAAGTCATCTATTCCCTGCCAAAACTGGTAGTCCGTATGCATTTACCAACCTTATCAATAACATAAATGCCTTAGGAACCGTCACCCAAAAACATACGACCACTTAAGTCTCCATTCATATCCATTAGTTTAGGATATATTAAATTACTTAGGTTGGATCTCAGGTAGATTAAAATTTATACTTTAGGATATAACACTAACAACTAACCCCTATCATAGGCCTTAGCAAATAGGTTTTACATAATTTCCACATAGGCAAATTAATTCAAAACACAATAGTTTTAGGCATTAGGTTAAATTACAATATTACCTTTTACTATTAGGATCTAGGTTAATTTTAATACCTACTAACCTTTCCAATTCCATGTACACCAAGCTTAGGTTAGGTTCCAAATAAACCAATCATAACAGAATAAGAACCTTTAGGTTAGAATCAAAATTCTATCAAGTGACATAGCTTAGGTAGAAATATATATATATAATATATATATATATATATATATGTAATATATATATATATATATATATATATATATATATATATATATATTATATATATATATATTTCTATATATATATTTCTATATATATATACCTAGCTTAGGATCCCGTAGGTTAGTTCTATATAGGATCCTGGATCTCTCCTATGTCGTGAATATGCTGCATTTCCATTTTTGTCAGTAATGACCTACCATGGTCGATCTCCAAAGACCCAAACAAAACAAACCACTAAATGGGAACACATGTTCACACAAAACAATTGAAGAAATTGTAACTATAAAGTTTAGTCCAATGTGTATCTTAATTCATGGAATGTCAATTTACCATTCGTTCAACAGAGTAGATTTAAAACATTCCTTGGATCACTAAAATTGATCCAAGGATGAGTCAAATAAATAGGTAAGTTTACAAATCTTAAACTAGATTGCAAATAACCTACAAGAAGTGAAAAAAATGGATTCAGGAAAGCCATTCCAATTTAGTCAAAGGATCTTAAGAGCTGAAAAGACTTATCCATATCAAGCATGATTTCCAATAATCAGAAGAACATATCCTTATAAGGAAAATCACATGTCAACACTTGAAATGCAAAGGAGGAAAATAACAACTGTCAAGGGTGTTACAAGTCATGGAGTGGTAGATGTTACGAAGGGTGAAGAAGTTAGAGGTGTAGTAAATGTCGTATATGGGGTGGATACTACCGTGGTAGGGTTTAGCTGTGACACCACGTGTAGTAAGGTAGAAGTATCTATAGTTGAGCTAGAAGTATCCGACACGGAGGTAGGTGCAAGAGTGGGAGGGATGGAAACGAGCATACCGTAGATAAATTGGCCTGATGAATCCTGAGTGAATGAGTGGGCTAGATAGTGTTGTAAAGTGATAGGGTTCTGGTCTAGAAACCTCGTGAAGTTTGTGTCGCCTATACTAACAACGACGGGTAAATTGGGGTCCATAGGTGACGACACAGAAGGAGATAATGGGCTAGGTGGAAGAGGTTAAAGGATATTGTGGAACACAAGTGCATTTGCTTGGTTATGTGTCAACACCATGTGAAGGGGTGTATATCAGGTAATATTGTACTCTACAGATTACACAAAGTAGCATGAATGAAAAAGAATGGGTATTTGTAGGTAGATTGGGTGAATGTGCTAGTTAAGAACCAACACAGGCTAACCGACGCCGGTTCGGGGTGACCGATGTCGATTAAGGTTAACCGCTACCGGTTATTGAAAGATAAGAATGATTTAACAAACTGAGACAAAAGAGTGATGATGATCAGGTGGGAAAGCTCTGTGATAGCCTTTTAGCAGGAAACAAAGTTTACAAAAAGTGATAGATACTTTGACAGCAAAGAAATTGAAAGAGGGGTCTTTTGGACAAGTTAACCCAAAAGAACAGAAACCGATGTCGGTTGGGTATAACCAATTCTAGTGAGGAGTAAACCGATGCCAAATACTGTGGAGATTAAAAAAACTGTAGAAAAGTGTATTATGGTAAATTTGAATAAGAAGAATGATCAACCCAGAGATTGGTGGATGATATAATGAAGCCTCTGCACAATTAGAAAAAGTCAGAATACACCAACTGTGAGTGGGGACCGCAAAAAGGAAAAAGAGAACAAAAATGGAGAAAACGTATCTCACACCTCAAAACACACTTCAAGCAAACGCTACCTAACAAGTGATTTTAAATGTGTTAAGCTTACGCTATTGAGAAGGACTGAATCATGAACTTTAGAATAATTTTTTTGGTGAGGAAGGCTTCCTACGAATAAGGAAATCTAAAAGGTGAGGTTTTAGGTTATGTCATGGTGGGGGTAGTCTGTCCCTTGAGATAATGACTTGACAGAAGTAACGAGCTGGCGAGTACCTGCCAACCTAATCGTGTGATCATGGACAGATGTTCCTGGGTAATATGTCGTTTAAGAAGATGTGTTTTTTGAATTTTTATGCAGTTTGGTAAGACTCAGAGAGAGAGAGAGAAAGAGAAAGAAAGTTCTTTTCTACAATTCGTTTGTCAACTATCAGCTAGGCATGACTTCCAGCATATAGGTTGCCCTCATTTAATGTGAGCTAATGCAGTAAAGTAGATTGAAATGCGAGTGTTTTAAACCAAAATCAAAATATGATATTCGATGTCACAACTGATGAATAGGAGAAGGGATGCTCTTTCACTAATGTGATACTAATGAAAGGGAGGAAATGTTCGTTTTAAAGCACCAAAACACGATTGCTTTTAGACAATAGAAGAAGAAGAAGATTCCAGAGAAGGAGATTAATGTGAAAACCTTTTAGAAAGGAAAAGACACATACAACCTTTTCCTAAGAATGAAAAAAATGTAAGGAACCCCAGATGGGTCCCACCGGGCATGCCAAAATGTTTCGATCCTTTTTGCGTACAATCAGAGACTGAAATAGATAAAGGTGTAGGAGGTTTAACTATTATTGGGTTGAAGATGGAATGCGCACGTGTGGACTTATGATCTTGTTCGATCATGTGAACTCCTTTTTGGCTAGGAAGGACTACCGTGTAATAAGAAAAACAATACCACAAGAGAGAGTTAAATAGTATATGACAGTGGACTACCTAGCATATACTAGATCTAGGAAGTGTGATACTCCCTAGAGGGCTATCAATCAACTGTTTATAAATTAATATGAAGTCACTGAAACATGTAAATAAAAGAAATCTAGTGTTGTCATTCTGATTTTGGTGCCTCAGGTCACTATCAGCATCGATTCAAATAAATACTAAGACAATGGAAGTAAAAAAGTATTTGGGTTGGGTCCTAGGTAGTTTAGGTCATCTTCAGGTAACAGACAAGGTCTGGTTGGGGTTGGGTAGTGTATTCTAGGTTATTTCGGGGAAGAGATAGGTCATTATTCTTCTCTATGTTGAAAAACATAGAGACTGACGCTGGTTGGTATGATCGATGCTGATTGAGGAGAGACCGATGCCGGTTAAGGTTGACCGGTATTGGTCACTGTAGAAGTGGCAGAGGTCCAAGTGGGTGGTTTTTGGCTCCACTCTATCTCAGAACATAGGGTTGGGAGGATATGGGTGAGGTTTAGGTGAAAGGTAGGTTCAAGGTCAAATCTTAGGGGTTTTTAGGGGTGGTTTTGGGTATGTTTAGGTAGAAGGTGGGGAGCTGGCAGATGGCAGGGTGACCGATGGCAGTCAGGCCTAACCGACCACGGTTAGGGTTAATCGTCGATGGTCACTAGTATTTGGTCATAGTTTGGAAGTGGGGGTTAAGGTGCTCTTTGTGACTGCTCAAAGGGTTTCTAGGGAGCATAATAGGGTGAAAAAGGGTCCCAAGTGTCAATATAGGTTGAATAGGGGAGGTTGGAGGGGTAGGAGAGAAGCAAAGTATCAAAACACGAGTGATAGATATAGGGATCCACTTACCCGGGGTTCGATGTGTGTAGAAGGATTAGCATAGTTGATGAAGAAGAGTGCTAGAGTGTTGGTGAAGGGCTAGGTAGGCTGGTTGGAGAGCTCATGTACTTGAGCTCTTGTTCTGGCATCAGGTTCCTTCAATGGCTGTTCTCACAAAGGTTCTTGTGAGTACTGTCCAACGACTGGTCTCTAGCCGGGAGTTATAATGGCCTTGTTGTGTTCCAAGGAGTTACCAACGAGCATGTGAGTGTCGAATGTCCAGTTCCAGATAGCAAACCAATGAATAACTAATGAACCCAAAAATGTGAAGCTAACCAAAATGTCAACTAACCCATTGAAAAGAGCCGGAACTGGGTATTTGCAGGTGACCAACGCTAGTCCCACCTGACCGACATCGGTCAGATTATAACCAACAATGGTTATGTCGGGGAGGTTTGTTTTTTCAAAAGTGGGGAATATGCCTTCCCCACTTGATTTTGAGTGGTGGAGCACATGCGTCCTCTGCCATTATAATAGGTAATAGGACAAAGAGGGGTCCTATGAGTGGGGTGGCCACTATTAGGGCTTTCTAGAAGGGTATGGGCTAGGTATGGGCAAGGTAGGGGAGTGGAATGGTGAGGTAGAGGTGCAATTGGGGTAATGGAAATGTGAGGTGGAGGTGGCAAGTGGGGTAGTAGACTGGTGAGGTGGTCGGTCCAGTGGCATGGTGAGGTGGCTTGATGAGTGGGTAAAGGGGGGAATTTAATTAATTGGTGTTAATTAAATCCCTGGGTGTGTGAATGAGGGTCATTATGGTGTGTGAAAGGGGGTGTGAGTGACTCAAATTAGGGTTGAACTTGATCAACCGTGTAGAATGCGATTATTGAGGTTATTTTGGAGGAAGATGATTAAAGGTGATGTATTTTTGGTGTCTATAATTAGAGTTAGAATAAGCCCTAGTTTGTTAAGGTGAGTGGGGACTTAGTTTAGGTAATAAAAAAGGTTGGAATAGGTCTAGGGTGAGGTGGCTAGGTGAGGTAGAAAGGTGAGGTAGATAATTAACTTAATTTTGGAAATTAAATTAATTAAAATGTGTGCAAGTGGGCATGGTGGAGGAGTAGTTATGAATTAATTAATCAAATGGGGTTTAGTGGGTTGTGACCCAATTTTAGGTATCTACATTTACCCCTTTTTTTGTTGCGTAGGTTTTATTACTAAGTGAGGCTGACAAAAATAGGAGTGGTTGCCCCAAGTATGGGTGGAGGTGATCCCCCTCAAATTGGGAATTGATGAAGTGAGATGCTGAATTGGTGATGTGTTTGATAAAGTGATAGGAGATGAAAAAGGAGGTAAGGCATGGGTATAGGCAATGGTAATATCAGTGTGGGTAATAGGTGTGTAGACACCAAAATTAGGTCGTACCACCCTTCTAGCCCCATTAATTAAATAAACCATACCTTACATATTCATATCCCATAGTGCACATGATTAATTGAATTAATTACTTTAATTAATTTAATTAATGTCCTCACTTGACCACCTCACCTAGCCACATCACCTAGACACCTCATAATGGACCTATTCTTAGCATGTTCATTCTAACTAGGACTGAATCTCTACTTACCATAACTAACTAAGACTTAGCATAACCCTAACACTAATTGCCTATTCTTTCTCTAATAAACATACCCTTCTACTTATGTGTGAAATACCATTTTAGACCCAAACCAGTGGGTAGAAATAGATATAAAAAGATAGCCAAGATCTGCTTGTTTTGGTAAACCTAGGATTTCCTACTATAACCGACACCCTGGTTAACCCTAAACCGATGTTAGTTAACCTAAACCATCCTCAGTTACCATATATTCACTTTGGTAACCTTGTTCTAGAGGTTGGAAGAATTATTCAAGTTTAAGAAGAGAGATATCTGCATGCAAGCATGAACCAAAGCCCTCTCTCACATCCAGACATCCTGAATCAGCATCAAGATTGATCTATGAAGGTTAAGCATTCATGGTAATATTCTGGGAAGCACTGCCATGACACTGACCACTAGTTTCATAGATCAACCATCACCTCCATCCAACCACTAGGTCTACAAATACAAGTAAGTGCATTTGGATTTGCATCTTTCCATACTTATTTAGATCAGTTTCTTTCTTTACTTGAGACTACTAGTCTCCTTTGTATCCCATCATTTCCCACCTTCCTGTCAATCCATCCACCTAACCACCTACATCCTCTTAGCTCCCCATACCTGAACTCAAGACGTCTCTAAGAATTCTCAGCTTCTTTAGAAACCTAACCCTCATTCTCCCATTCTTTGTGTAATCACAGATAATATCCAAAACCAAGAGTTTCTACCATTCCGCCTCTACTAACGATTTTTGACCTAAACCATCAGTCTATCCCTCTCAACCACATCGATCATATCTTGAATGACGTTGGTCTATGTATCTGGTAATTCTTCCTATAACAACAACCTAATAACCTTCACCCAAATAGCCCATAAACCATCCAAAACCTGACCCTGACCTGTCCTAGTCACCTTGGCTACCTGACCAACCTCTAGATCTAATCATAACCTTACCTGTTAGATTATATTTACTTATTTTATTTGAATGAGATACCTAAATCATATCAACTATAGTAGGATGTTATTTTTTTACGTTATTTCTTGCATTAAATTGTATTAAACAGTGGATTGACAGCCATCTAGGAAGTATCACACTTCTCGGATCTAGCACACTCTAGGCAGTCCACTTACGTATATTGTTTAATATTCCTCTTGTGGTCTTGTTTTACATTCACTGGTAGTTCCTCCTAGAAAAAAGGAAGTTCTCATAATCAACACTGGATCGGGAAATTAGAACGCACACACTCTACCTTCCACCTTCATTCAAAGGTATTCCTCCTTGCCCTTACCTTATTTGTTTTTCTCATACATACTAACTTATCGTAGAAACATTTTGGCATGCTCGTTGGGACCCTCGTTTTTGGGTTCCTTTCTATTCATATAGGTTGAATCTTGTGTGTTTCCTTTCTAAATTGTTATTCACTAAATCTTCTTCTCTAGTAATTTTCTCCTTCTTTCTAATTGCTCTAAATGAACCATTTCTTTTGGTGCATTTAAAAAGAATCATTCTTCTTTCTTTCTGCATTAGTGAAAATCATCCTCTCTCCTATTCATCAATTGATACATTGAATATAACTGTCGATTTGGGTTATAAAATTTGTTGCATTTCATCCTTGTATGCTGCATTATTAGATCACATTTAAAATTGAGGGCAACCTATATGCTAGGAAGTCATGCCCAGCTGATGGTTGACACAATTGAATTGTAGAAAGAACTTTATCTCTTCTCTCTCTTTTTCCAAACTACACAAATCTAAATTCACACATCTTCTTAAACAACACCTTACCTGGAAGAAGTTGTCAATGATCACACGACTCAGAGGATTGACAGTGGGTGCCCAACTAGATTCTTTATCTAGTCATTATCTCAGAGAAAGGACCACCCCCACCAAAACATAACCTGAAACCTCCCCTTTAGATTTCCTCTTCATAAGATGCCTTCCCAACCAAAAAAACTTTGTTCTAAATTCACAAGTTCAGTCTCAAATAGAATAAGCTAAACTAACATAAAATTCACTCATAGGATTACGTGTTTTTCTTAGCTTTCTTCCTAGAATTGCATTTTGAGTTTTGAGGATTACATTTCTTCATTTTATTCTTCCTTTCACACTCCACCATCATAGTTGGATCATTATGACTATTTATTAGTGTGTCAGGGCCTCATATTATCATTCTCATATTTATAGATTGATTCTTCATCTGATTTAATTTACAAAATCCATTTTTCTTCACTTCTTCAGATTTCACAGTAATCAGTGTCAGTCCAGTGACCATCATCGATTCCCATCTGACCATCATCAATTTACCTGACCGGTGTCAGTTACCAGCCTCTTTTGGCTATTTTACCCAAAATACATTTCATCACCTTCTCTTTTCTATTTGTAGTCCTCAGGACATCATCATATTCCCAACATTTCTGATATCACTATCAAGTACAGTTTCCCCATTTCATTTTCATCAGTTCTTCTTCATTTTCTCAAACTGGTGTTTTCCCTCAGTAGCCAGTATCAGTTATTGTAATCACTATGGGTCCTCTGTAACTGTCAACGGTCACCTTAACCAGTGTCAGCTTCCACTATTTTTATTTTTATTGAAACATTGACCAAGTCCACCTACCAGTATCTGTTCTTTTCCATTCCTGTTGTTTTCTGTGTCATCTGTACATGAATACAGTTATTCTGATACACACTAATTCACATGGTGTTGACTCGTAACCAAGCCAACACCCTTATATTCCATGTTAGTCTTCAGGAACTCCCACCTAGCCCATCACCGCCTTCCATCTTGTTTCCTATGGATCCAACTCATCCTATCACCATTTCTACGGGAAACAAGGAGTTCACAAGAATCCTTGAATCAGAATCTTGCGGCCTTATAATACTATCTTGGCCACTCATCTACCCGAGACTCCTCAGAAAGACTAGTATACGACATGCCCATATCTATTCCTCCTACCCTTACCCCCACTTCTGCATCAGCTACCACTAGCTTAGCATTTCCTTCATCCACCCTACCCATGTGGCATCTCAATTAGGCCCCACATCCGCTATAGCTACTTCACCAATGACGTCTATTGCACCCACACTATCACCCATTCCTTCACCAACCACCTTGAACATGGCCCCATTTTCCTCCTTTTCCTCATATATACCAGTTACATCACAACCACCCTTGGTGTCGGCAACCCACACCCCATTTCAAAACCTATTCCTTTTCATCCATCAGTCTCTACCACCTGATTACCACAAGAGTCATTATGACTACCCCACCTATTTACACGCATCACCAACAACCCCCAATATTTTCTATTGATTATTCAGGGTATCTTCCACCTGTATCTATCCCCCTTCAAAAATTTCATATTTGGCACCCCCATGTACTAGGATGTCATCCAAATCATACACCCATCATCAACCTCCCTTTACTATAGGAGGCATATATTCCTCATAACCAACCAATGGACCTCATTAGATGATGATGGAAAATATGCAGACACTAGAAGCATCAGTTCTGGATCTCATAACTTCTTAACTTATGATGAAATTTGTAATGAGCCTATTCATCCATCTATTCCTATTCACCCATACCCTCTGCATTGAGAAATTTCCAATTTAAACCATTTCAACAGTAGAAATAAGACCCGCAACATCACTTATTGTCATTCAAACATGGGTGTTATCTAATTTCCCATGACAATGCTTTACTCCTATGAACATTCCCCATGTCCCTAATAGGACCTTCCTTAGATTGGTATAATAGATTACCTAGACATTCCATCTACTCCTTTAACCAAGTGGCTCAAGCATTCCTGGACCACTTATCAGTTAATGTAGTTAAAAAAGTCACCATGACTGACCTATATTCAACACGATAGTATGATGACAAATCTATCGAAGATTTCATTTCTTGTTGGTCAAGTATTATCAAACAATTAACATTTCAGTTACCTCAAGCTGAACTTATTGAGTTATTCACTAGAGCTTGTGCTAGACACATCTCACCAAATCTATAGGTACAAACCTTCCGTACCTTTGAAAAATAATTCACCATGGCACAAAATTTGGAAATTCACACAATTGAAGAAAATAAAATCTAATTACAAAACAAGAACGTCCCATTCAAATAAAATGATTCTTCTTCATCTTCAAAACCCCAAAACAATTATTACAAAGCCAAAGGATTTCCCAACATGGTAGTTCTCAAATCTGGTCCATCTCATCCATCTAATCAAGCCAAACCTTCCTTCAATCTTTCCCCTATTCATACTTTTTAGTTTCGGTGGGAACAACAAAATTACACTCGAATTAGAGAGCCCTATTCTTCAGTCTTGGAAAAGCTTCTTAAAGCTGGAGCCATTGTACTTCCTTCTATAAAACATAATACTAGTTTTGATCTCACTCATCCTATGCCTGCATGGTATAAGGAACATGAATATTGTAATTATCATTTTGTCAAAGGCCATAGTGATGGTAATTGCATAACTTTCAAGAAAATTGAACAGGAGATGTTATATAATGGAGACCTTGTCGTGGACAACCCAAACGTGCCAGTAAATTAAAACTTGCATATCTTTAAGAAGTCATTCCCTAACCATACACCATCATCTAATCAAAATAGTGAACCTTCAACCAATGACAACAATGTCTGTGAAGTCCATGCTATTTTCGATATCGTATCGGTTATTCCTCAATTTCCACCTATTTCATCTATCGAGGAAATTATGGCATGAGCTCATCTACCGATGGAGGAGCATACCTCTTCTACTCCTTCACCATTAGAGGAGTCCCCTTCATCTCCCCCTACACTCACAGAGGAGTCCATGATTTCTGTTGATGTTGTTTCACTATCTACCCCGTAACCTACCAGACAATCAACAATATTAATTCTCCCACCTGTAGGGGAATCGTCATCGCCTTGTCCTCCACCAAAAGATAAGTCTACCTCACACCACCTACCATCTCTCGTACCCATTAGAGATTATTTAGACATGCCACTACCTATTGGGGACAATTCTCCATCAGCATTCTAGGATCCCATTGACCTGGTATTGGCTCTTTTACCCACAGATTCCGAGGCTAACCAATTCCTTGTCTCACAAACATATTTTATAGGGATTGCAACTAAACCAACTGCATCTCCTATTATAATAAGTCCCATTTTCATGACTTTTTGATCACCTGGATTATGTTGATAATTCCACGCTTTGGGGATGCCTTCAACTCCCCTTTTTGACTCAAATGCAAATGTTGCCTACAGATACCTCCATGATCTATCCAAAGGTATTCCTAGCAACCAAATTGACCCTACCCATGCCCATCAAAGCAGATTCTTCTTCATCACCTCTACCTACATCTAAACCTTTACCCATGACTCAAACCATTCCTATGCCTAAGAACCTACCCACACCTACATATTCATCCATATCTAGACCCATCACTACCTTGTGTGTCATGCCGATGTCAAGCCTTACCCATCCACCCGTCAAATTGGATTTAGCCACATCTTCCCAAACCCACACCAAACCTCTACCTAAAAGGAATACCCAACCTTCTAGGCCACATAGTCTCACCTACCACACCTTTATCACCTTCACCCCTTCCTTCCATCCTAGGACCTCACCCATTAACCATAGAAAATTAACCTCCTACCCAAGGCTAATCAAAAGCTAAGAAACCTACCTCATCATCACAATCCTTTATTACATATAATTTACCTACACAACAAACACCCTCTGCCCTTCACTCGTACACTTCTTACCACCTATACCTCCACCAGTTACTATAACCCCAAATTTTCCTATACAACTTCAACCCATACCATCCACTTGGCCTCTACCAACCACTTCCACCACCACTCTATTTTCCCCACAGGTAACCTTTCCTCTTCCACCATCTTCTTTCCCTTTTGCATCATGTACTCCCATCTCACCTTTACCCAAGAAGGTGTAATCCAAATACAAGAACCCACTACCCTCTAAAAAGGTAGTTAAACAAACAACACCTTCCATTGCTAGCTCTTCTACCACACCTTTACCCAAGAAAATACCATTAAAACCTAAGACAATACCACCTACCAAACCAGTGGTCCAACCCATTCCCCATCCTATAATACCTCTTCCCTCACAATCATTTGCACCTTTACCCAAACCCATACTCACTTCCCATTGTGATCCATTGGCAGGGTCCTACACCAACATTCTAGCCATCCTCTTAGAGACCTCAGTCATCACATTACCACCGCTTATACCTTACGACCCCCTCAAACCCAAACCAAAAGGGTTTGATGAAACTAAAATTTGTGCCTTCCATTGTGTGTCAGGATATGATGTAGAAGGTTGTAAGGCTCTCAAAACCATTCTCCTCCAATTATGTCCTCCTAAAGCATATTCTGACAATGATGATCTTCTTGATGAGGACTCTGTTCCACCTTCACCTATCACCACACACCCTCATCCCTTGATTCTTCAACACCTCCATCTCCACCCCTACAACCCTTTTCCACCTTCCAAAATTCAACATCAAAATGGTCCATATCAGAGAGTTGGCCAAACCACCACCCAAATGCCAGTGTGCCCTACTCATTTCACAAGGCTCTTACCCCCGCATTAGGTTTTTTCCCATCATTTTGTTACACTACTCATGACATACCTTCTCCATCTACCTCCTTCCCTCAGATTAACATGGTCCAAGTTTCCACCTACGCCCAAAAGGAAAAAGGAAAAGAAAAAACAACTAGCCCATCAACCAATCCCATGCCCAATATACCATCTGTACACCCACACCCAAAATCACCATTTGAGGACCCACATACCCTATTTCTTACAGGGTCACCCATTCTATAATGATAAACCAATTACATCAATCCCCTCTAAAAATGTCTTTGTAGAATCTCATCCAAACCTCTGAAACTCATCGACAAGCCCCTTATGGAGGTTTTAACAATCCATCAAGGTTTTACCTAATGACCCCACACCAGTGGCCTCCATTATCACCCCTCACCATGTGGCCTCGCTTACCAAATCATCTCCTTCTTCTACCCCCATGCCCACTCATCAAGTAGCCGCCCTTAGTTTCTCTGATGAGGAGATTGTACCTCTCCAATCAGATGACCCTGATCTCACCCTTTTCATCTCTATCTATATCAATAACATATGCATAATGCTGCATTATGATTAATGGTGGTACTATCATTAACATCATCTCCTCCCACGTGCATACAATCAAATGTGCATCCCTTCAAATTACGCATGCATAATAACCCAGTTATGTTGCAATCCTTCAATGATGTCATCACCTCCACCCTTGGCACCATTATTCTTCACATTCACGTAGGCCCTCACACCATCCCAGAATTGTTCTACGTCTTAGAGGGGGAGTTCCAGTATAACCTATTGCTTGGCCAACCTTGGATTCATGTCATGGGTTGTGTTCCTTCAAATTTACACCGTTATGTAAAATTCAAACATGAAGGGCATAACTATACCATCCTAGCTGACCTGTCACCATTCAAAACTTGTAACATGTTATACCAACCTAACATGATGTCCTTGTACCAATTAAGGCATCTACCACTACCCCCAATTCTCCTTCACCCATAACCCCATCAACCAATGCTACCCGCCACCTCTCCCACACCTAACTCTTCTATTCCTACTGTTGTCCGCAGCCTCTGCAGCTGGCCCATCTACTTCCCAACCAAACTGATACCCCTCTTTCCCAATCGTACCTAGTAATTCATCTATCCCCGCTACCCACATATCTACTACCGATCCCTTAGAAGGTTTTTTTCAATGCCTCACTCTGGGGGAGTACCACCTCTACAATATCAACACATTCCTCACTCTACAAGAGTATGACAACCTACGCCAACATCCTCATTATGACTATCACATAGGAGAGGTTTTCCCTTATGGTCCTCCCCACCTTCACACCAAATTAACGTATGGGGGACTTGATACTTCCACCTATTCACCCAAACCTCCATCTAAAACATGACCCTTTTCATCTAACCTCCAATCTCTCACTAACCGTCGCTTCTACCCACACTTTCCTTCACCGTTGCGCATGGAAAGGCTTTGGATTCAGTTTTTATGAACAAGGTCATCATACCGTCATCCCATGTACCACCCTATAAACACAAAGATTGCAGTGGCATTGGGTTTTACCGCACCATCTTCCAAGAAGGCCCGCATCGACCTCATTGAGGAAAAAATCACCTTCTCCACCCCATTCACCAATGTCACCACCTTCACCCACAGAGTCCATAGATCTTGAATCTATTCCTCCTAACTTTTTTTTCATGAACACAATTTCCCTGATGACCTCTTACTTATCAACGTGATGGCGAGGCTCCCTCTTCTCTTCCCTTCATGTATCCTGACATGATCGATGATGATACACCTTCTATTAACGTCATTTCAATGTTAGGATGATGAGTCTATCCTCACTTACCTTGGTGTGGAAGATTCTTATATTCACCAGGTCATTTCCTTCTAAGATGCAAACCATGTTGAATGAATCGACCATCGAAATCAACATTAACACTCAGGACTACCCACACATCTTAAAGATAGGCCAATATTTAGATGTTGCTAAACAGGAAGCTTTTACTTCTTTCCTCTTGGGACCATAGCAATGCTTTTACTTGGTCCTATGTTGATATGCCTAGTATTGACCCAAACATTTTGGTCCACAATATCGTAACCATTCTTGAAGCCAAACCTTTATAAAATAAAAGTCTATAGAAAATGCATCCTCACATTTCTCTTCTTGTCAAAGAAGAACTTCAGCACCTTCTCTTGGTTTCCTTCATCCTTCCTATTGATTATCCCTAATGGATATCTAACATTATTCCTATCACAAAAGTGACAGGGGGACTTCGCATTTGCATGGATTTCTGTGACCTCAACTTAGCTTTCCCCAAAGATGACTTTCCTCTACCAGGTATTGACCAACTAGTTGATCTCACCACCGGTCATGAGATGCTATCACTCATGGATGGTTTCTCGGGTTATAATCAAATATTACTCACTCTAGAAGACCAACACAAAATCACCTGCATCACTCCTTGGGGGACCTTCTACTATCGAGTCATGCCTTTTGGCCTTGAAAAATGCTGGTGCTACATATTGATGGGCTATGACTTATATCTTCTATGACATAATGCATCACATATTGGAATATTATGTAGATGAACTTCTTTCCAAATCCAAACATTGCAGGCCGAACACCTTATAGTCCTTAAGGTCATATTTCACCACCTCATCAAGTATTATGTTTGCACCTTCAACCTAAGAAGTGTGTCTTCACTGGTGCTATCAGGAAAGCTCCTTGGTTTCATCATTTATTTGTGTGGCATAGAAGTCAATCTTGCTAAAGTAAAGGCTATTCTCAAAATGCCTCTACCTACTAATCTCTGTCAACTTCGAAGTTTGAAAGGTAAGTTGCAATCGATTCGTCGGTTTATCTCATATCTTTTCAAACTACTGCCAACCATTTCATCATCTCCTAAAAAAATATGTCTCCTTCAAATGAGATGATGAATGCCACAGAGGCTTTGACACCTTAAAACAATACCTTCTCTCAACCACTCAATGCTCATTCCCCCTAAATATGACCAAACCTTTTACCTATACATTTTTTCTACTGATCATTCCTTATGTGCCATGCTCACTCATCAAAATGAGATCAGCACATAGGAACAAGTGCATTTTACTACATAATCCATACCCTTTTGGACTACGAAACTAGTTACACCCATGTTGAAAAACTTTGCTTAGCCTTAACTTTTGTCACCACTAAAATTTGTCATTACCTACTTAACCACAAAACCTTTTTTGTCACTAACACTAACCCCTTACATTAAATGTACACCAAACCTTATCAAAATCAATGTGTTGCACATGTTGGCTCATGCTTCTTGCAGACCTTGACCTCAAATTCATCCACCAAAAATATATCAAGGGCCAAACCATCGCTGACCAACTAGTATGATGCACCCCTTTCTGGAGATCAACCCTCTATCTTTGATTTTCCAGGTGAATCCATTGCTACACCCCTCTTTGGACAATACCACTTACCAGATGACCTTATTCTATGATGATTACAAATGTCAATGTGGAGGTGGTGCATGTGTTATGCTCATTACTCTTGATGGTGAACCTATGCCTTTATCTTTCGAACTAGATTTTGATTGTACTAATAACATCATTGAATATGAAGCAATCGTATTAGGTCTTCAAATCTGCTATCACCCTAGATGTTAAATCTATTAATATATTTGGTGATTCTCTAGCTGGTTGTAAACTAAGTCAATGGTATATACCAATGTCGTAATGAAATGCTCAAAAAGTACAAACACCATGTTGACATACTTCTGACTACCTTCTAATATTACGAACTTCAAACCACCCCCATGTTCTACTAATAAATTTGGGGATACCATGGCCTTCTTGGCTTCTCAGATACCCACTTCACCTTTCTACCCAAAAATCTTTGTCACACTACAAAGGTTGTAATCACCTTATTATTTATCTTGAGATACGTCAACTCCTTCATAACTTTTACACTTGACCCACGTGACCTTTGGTATAAGTAGTTTGCATAGTACCTTTCCCTTTCCATTCTTCTTCCCGGTATTACTCGTAATGGTAAACATGCCTTTCTTAAAAGTGTATTTCTCTATGTGATCATGGGTGGTCTTCTTTATAAACACGGCTTTGAAATGGTATTCTCTTACAATGCCTTAAAATTTTCTGAAATTCCCTACACTATCAAGGAGGTTCATGATAGAATTTATGGAGGTCACTTTAGTGGCCTAGGTGTCGCTAAAAAAAATCTTTTCTTAGGCTATTATTGGGCAACCTCTAAACCATGACTATTGTGACTATGTCAAACATTTTGTGAAATTCCAGCAACATGTTAATCTTCATCACACACTCTAGTCATGACATACAGGCCGCATGAGATATTTTTCATTTCTCTTAATGAGGTTTGGACCTTGTCAAAGAGATCAAATCATCATTTATTCACAATGCCATTAATGGATTATAACCACAACTGAATACTACACTAAATGGGTAGAATCCATTCTCTTAATTTCTATAAAATCTGAGAAAATTTGTGAATTTATAAACCATCACATTATTTTTCACTTTGGTGTCCCTCACTCGCCTTATCACTGATAACAGAAAGCAATTCAAAAACAAAACCCTATGAAAGCTTTGTGAAACTTTTGGAATTCAACTTAGCTTCTCTTCACCTTACTACCCACAAACGAATGGCTAAGCAGAACTCAACCAATAAAACCTTGAACAAAATTCTTATGAAATTAGTTGATGATACTAGGAATGGATTAGCATATGCATACATTCATTTTTCCTTGTGGGCTTACCACACTAGTATTCACACTTTGATTGATGCCATTCCTTCCTCTCTAGGTCTATGGTATTGAGGTTTTCTTGCCTCTCGAAGTCTAGATTCCATCTCTTTGTATATCACTGCAAGACACGCTCAATGATGATGACTTTCGCCAGGACCGTTTAACACAACTTGAGTTGTTAGATGAACGTCGTATCAATCCTCTTGATCATCATCAAAATATACCAAAAATGTATCACAATATGTGTATGATAAACATAGGTCCATGAATGAACCTTCTAGGTCAACGACCTCATCCTGAAGGAAAATCAACATGTAACCAAAGAAGAGAAAAGTAAACGAGGAAAAATTTCTCCTAATTGGCTTGGACCCTATATCGTTACTCATACCTATGGATCAGGTTCTTATCATTTTTCTTCACTCAAAGGTAAACCCGAACATGAACCCTTAAATGCCTTACATCTTTGATCATTTTATTATTGAATCAAGTCCTATATCACCTTCTATCTATTTCCAGTGCATCCCTTGAGTGCCCTTCACCTTTCATATTACCTGTTCTTGGGGTCAACAACTAAACAAGAATTATGTGATTATCCATCACCTTTCAGCCTTATCTTCAATATGAGTAACATGTTTCTACTCATAGCATTATTTTCATGGATACTTTTCTTTTTTTCCAAGATGGAATCCCATGGTCATTCATTACTTGAAACCATCTCTTTCATAGTTAATCTTTGTGTGCTATGTTTTGTCTTCTAAACAAGAACCTAATCTTCCTCTATAGTCTTTTCCATGACTTAAACATAAAAAATAAAAATGGGATTCAAATCCTTAAGTCAAACTTCTAGCTACAAGATGAATCCCTCAAAAGGGACATCTCTTCTCTATATCTCTCCACTATAAATAGAATTCTCCCTCGGAGGATAGTTATACAAATATTACCATACTACACATAGTCTATCATAAAAAGGGACTATCCTTGCAAAAAAACAAAAAAACAAAAACAAAAAAATACTCAAAAGCTTCTCGTATTGATCAGCTTCATGAAGACCTCAAGGAGATAATATACTCATCCCATATAGATGTCCCGCATTGATCAATCTATCAAAGACAAAAACAAAAATTGAAAATGATAACTTTTTCGTCATGGAATTGCCTATTTTTTATCATGGGTTTCTTGCCAGGTAAACATGTCTTCGTACACTAATTTATGCTAAAACCACCCATTTTCACCTCATTGACTTTTCACCCTAATTTCCTATCTCCTCAAGGGACTTCCCACAAACATGAAATTTTTTGATCATGTGAATTTCTTCACCGTTATCATAGTTAATCATGCACCTCCTTTAGGATATTATGTTCATAAGCTAATCTTTGGTATGGTTGAATCGTTATGGTTCTTATCAATTAGGTGGCTCCTTTTTTCACCTCTTACCATTCACCTTCTTCATTACATATTAATTACCCTATACAAGACCATACCATCGATATCTACATTTTATCGATTTCCACTTTCACCTAAGACTCAACCATGCCTATGACCTAGACTCAATCATGCCTGAAACCTACCAAGCCATTCCTCTACCTCATGATATTCTTCCCTAGCTTATGGGAGAACTACATTGACCTAAGGCCTCTTTTCATCAGGGATATGTAGGCAACACTTCTAGGGCATGGGGACCTTGGGGGTTAGCTTAGCCACTTATTTCAATAACCCATTTTTCCCACATGCTTTCTATTATTATTCACCCTTAATTAGTTTTCCTTTCTCATAAAATTTGGAAATTTATCATTCATAAATATCTACCATTTTATCACACCATCAAAACATCTAATCAATCATTCCACATTTCTATAATATCAAAAATTTAGGAAATTTACACCATAACATACATATAACTCATCATTTATTTACCATGTTACCAATAACTTGGAAATTAAATCAAAACTAAAAACAAGACTCAACCATGCCTAACTAACTGAACTCAACCATGCCTAACTGAACTCACTCAACCATGCCTAACTGACATAACTCAGCCATGAATATACCTAACTCCATCATGCCTAAACTAACCTAACTCAATCATGTTTATACCCGACTCCACCATGCCTAATCCACCTAGTTTCCATCACATACAAATAACAATAATAATTCCAAAACACAATTACATCATCCATACCATCAATCTTACCATCTATAAATGAAAGTATGTGTATCCATCAAATATACACTGATACAAAATACAAAAAAATATCTCAAAAATTTCATATATATCCTCACCATATTTGGCACACAGGACGGTATATGATCAAAACTTACAAAAACTCTCATGTACAACCTCACCATCTTCATCTCGTAGGCCGGTATATATATCAAAATAAAAAATAAAAAAAATAACTATAGCAGGTGACTAATCACCACCCCACCTGAGACCCTCATGGAAAGTATCATCTGTTTCCTCCTCTCTTCCTGTCTAATGCCCTGCTAGCATCTATCCAACCTCCATGGCTCTCAATCTAATCTCCACCTGGCTTGCGACTGGATTTGGCCTCCATGAACTAGTAGCCTAACCCTGACCCTATCTCTAGGCTCTTTGGGCCCCCTGTACTCTCTACACTATGAGTGTGGGATCTCATCCTCTCACTCAAGGTCTACTATGCCCTGTACTATGCATAGGAGGGGGCATCAATCTCAACAGTCATTAGATGATCCTAGTAATATTGTGACTCATTCAAGGCATCCCTGAACCTTGCCACTGGCACTGTCTGTGGTGGTGCCATAGAACTCACAAAAACCTATGAGATTTTTCCTACTAATTGTGGAATAATCCCCTATCCCTATGAATCCTACCCTCATCCAGGTACTGTGGGACCCTATCCCACAACTTCTTGTAATATGGGACCCTGTTCCTGGGCCTGTGAAGGTTCCTGCGCTATGACCTAGGCCTGTAGGGCCATAATATGAGCCTACACAGTGGCCAAATAACCCTAAAACCTCCTATCTACACCTATAAGGTGGCTACATGTCCCCCATCACCTTCCCCACCCTTTACGGGTACCAATCCTTGTATAACCTAGGCCTGTAAAGTGGAACCTTGTGCCTCTAATCCTGTGAGCTGCCCCTGTAATACTCTCAACTGTGTCAAAAGGGTGGCCACCTGCCCTTGTAATGTGTCCCTATGAATTGTAATAGTGGCTAAGTCAAGCTTTCATGGCCTTGGTGGTGCTACCTGTAGCTACGCTACTCACCACTCCTTGTATCTGTCAGTAACCCCCGGCATCATCAATCCACCTCTCCACCACCTGATCCTCCTGCCCTATCAAAAAATTCAGTTGTGGTAGAGGAATAGGCCTCTCCATGTCATTTCTCTTGTAATGTGGGAATGGTGGAGGCATGTTCTGGGGTAGCCCAAACTACCTTCTGAACATGTCAATAGGTATCATCTCATGCTCATCAACATGACATACCTCTATCCACATGAGTAGTTGTAGCTCATCCAACTCCACTGCCATGTGTTTGTAGGAAGGGAAGCCAACATATGACCTCCAAATAATGTCAACCCCTAAAAATACCTCTAGCATGCACCTGTAATATTCCACATCATGTGTAACATTAGCAACCTTGTGCTCTCCCCCAACAGGTACCCAACACCTGTAACCAACTCAGACAAAGCCCAAATCAAATGCATCAGGTAGGGGAAAACCAACTGGACACACACATATGATGTGCTCATATGCCCAACAATGAAGAAGGAAGGTACAACAAAAACTGAACCTTCGTAGCCTCCCATAGGCTCACAACTCTCTGTATAACTACGCCAAGAATGCTAGTGCCCAGGAAAAATAGGTCCTATCCTCCATCAGTGCTCGTGGGAATCTCCCACCCTTCACATCTGGAAAAGCAAAGAAACACACCACCTCTATAATCAATACAACCAACCTCATCTCCTGAGGATAGGCAATGTATAGGTCTCCATATCTCAGTCTCACGCTATGGTATCTGAGCTCCGTCATTACCTCTCTAAAACTAGTCGCTATCAGCTCCTCTGAGCTCTCTGAGGTTATAGAATAAACCTTCTCCCTCACTATCGGTAACAACAGGATCTTGTATAAATCCTCTAGGGTGATAATAATCTCACCCTTCAAAAAACAAAAATTGTTGGTTGTTGAATCCCATCTATCAATGAGTCCAACCATCAAACTAGGATCTCGTGATACAAACTGGTAACATCATATCCCAATCATTCCTACATCTATCATGTGCTACCACTCCTTCGCATTCATGCTTGACTATATCACTTACAATATAGGTGGTACTCTGTCCCACATCTGTAACTAATCTCTTGCCTACACCAATCAAACACAACATTTTTCATCCTGGACCATACTTAACACACCTATTACCCAACATACATTTTACCCAACAAACCTATTACATGAGATAGCTATTTCCCACCACACCCTACCCAAACCATAACCCTAACAACTACCTATTTTTCCTAGTGTATTTTTATACCTATTATCCCTTATCATCCTTACCTGTCTTAGTTCATTTTACACCTATTTTCCCTTAATCTACTTACCACCCCTCACCATCTCCAAAATCCCCCTTTTACCAACCTTCCCTTAGCCTTTACTTAGCTATTTTTCCTTCCCCCTACCCATTCCTTACCCCTATTTCTCATCATCCCTAATTAATGTCAGTCACATTAATCGTCATCAATTTTCCTTGACCGATGCTAGTTCAATTTCACCGATGTTGGTCACCTTAGTATTGAATGATGTTGGTCTCTTTCGCAATATCAAAAAGTGAAAATGAAACCCTCCCTCTTGAATAATTAACCAAAAAACCCTAAAAACCCTAAAAATCTACTCTACCCTACCCAAACCTACCCTAACTTCATTCCAACCCCTATTTACACTATCTAGGGCCTCCTCCCTCCCTCATTTCATTCATTTTTCCCTATGAATGCAAAATCAATTTCCACCCAAACTCCCCTTTTACCCAAACCAATTTAAAACATCATTTTCAATCCAAATGTAGAAATGGATTGAATCCTACCTCATCTTGGTGTCTTCGGCGTGGTGGTACATTTGGCCATTGCGCCAGTGGTCCACCTGACCCCTCTCCCACCTCCACCATCACCAAATCCACTCCTCACCTTGCAAACAATCAGATGGCTCCAATCGATCTCATAGACCTACCTACTCGACACCAATCACGTGCTAGTCACTCACTAGCTTATATCAAACACCTCGTACCATCACTTTCTACTTTTACTCCACCACTCTTTCATTTTACCACCAACACATTAAAATGAATCCATAAAATATGGATTTTTATTAACCCTAACCTGACATAACCGACATCAGGCATACCAAATCAATGTCAGTTACTTTATAATAGGCATCAGTCACCTCCAATTACCATTTTTACCCCCCTTTTCCCACTTTTGATCTCCACCCATCATTTCCTGATACCCTTTGATGACACCCACACTTATTACAACCTACCTACAAGCGCAAACTACCCCTACATTTCCTTAGTTGCATCTCAGGATTTGTTATTTTACCTATACCTTGGCCCTACCCATGCCATGACCTCTATACCTCGACTTGAGTCACTTTTTAGGACCTTTGAAATTGTGTACTTGTTATACCTTGCAATGTTATTTCCCATGTTATTTTAGCCTAACAACTATACCTTTCCTATTGCCAAGCCATTGATCCCGACCAACACTTTGGTGTATTAGAACATACCTAAACGTTCCTACACTTGACCTATGTTGTGTTTCCAAACCATATCCTATTCCTCAGATAACTGAATAACTTCACCCTTATTTAGATTAACCTATCAACCTTGGATGATATAGATTCTGCGAACTCTTCAACCTGGTACTGCCTTGCAATCTATACATGTGCATGCATTTGATTTCCATTACCCTTTACCCAATTTGACCATGACCTATTACTTATTACCTGAGTTGACAATTACCCTTTCCCAAAGCACGCATACTCTTCCCCACCTACCTTAACTCACACCAACTCCACATTTATCAAACAACTTACTAATTTTGTATAAAACCTCATCAGTTCCTAGTTTGAGGGGGATTGCCTTCACCCACACATGGGGAAATCACTTCCATCAGCATCACTTACCAATACAACCTTGTGACGAAAAGGGGAAAATGTAGACACCAAAATTAGGTTGTACCATCCTTATAACCCTGTTAATTAAATATACCATAACTTACATATTCATATCTCATAGTGCACATGAATAATTGAATTAATTACTTTAATTAATGTCCTCACTTGACCACCTCACCTAACCACCTCACTTAGACACCTCATCATAGACCTATTCTTAGCATGTTCATTCTATCTAGAACTGAATCTCTACTTACCATAACTAACTGAGACTTATTATAACCCTAACACTAAATGCCTATTATTTCTCTAATAGCAAGATCACTTACTTATGTGGGAAATAATATTTTATACCCAAACCAACGAGAAAAACTAGAAATTATATAGCCAAGAACTGTTGTTTTTGTAACCTACGATTTCCCACCATAACTGACGTTGATTAACCCTAAACTAACACCGGTTAACCTAAACCATCGTTAGTTACCATATATTCACTTTGGTAACCTTATTATAGAGGTTATAAGAATTATTCAAGTGTGAGAAAAGAGAGATCTACATGCAAGCATGAACCAGAGCCCTCTTGCACATCCAAACATCCTGAATCAACATCAAAATTGATCTGAAGGTTAAAAATTCACAGTAACGTTTTGGGAAGCACTACTACCAATTACACAGATCAACCATCACTTCAATCTAACCACTAGGTATACAAATAGAAGTAAGTGCATTTGGATCTACATTTTTCAATAATTATTTAGATTAGTTTCTTTATCTCTGTTTGAGACTCCTAGTCTCCTTTCTATCCCATCATTTCCTACCTTCCTGTCAATCCATCCACCCAAAACCTCCTAGCTCACCATACCTGACTCCAAACATCTCTTAGCATTCTCATGTTCTTTGGTAACCTAACCCTCATCCTCCCATTCTCTGTGCAATCACAGAGAATCTCCAAAAGCAAGTTTCATTGAGTTTATATCAGTCTGCCCCTACCAATGCCAATTAACCTAAAATGTAGTCAGTTTCCTCTCAACCAACATCGGTTATATCAAACTAACTTCGATCTCTATATCTGGTAATTTTTCCTGTAACAAGGACCTAATAACCTTAACCCAAATAGCCCAAACCATCCAAAACCTGATCCTGATCTATTCCAGTCACCTTGGCTACCTACCCAATCTCTAGATCTGATCATAACATTACCTGTTAGATTAGATTTTTTTATTGTATTTGAATGAGATACCTAAATCATAACAACCATGGTAGGATGTTATTTGTTTATGTTATTTCTTGCATTAAATTGTATTAACCAATATATTGACATCCATTTAGGAAGTATCACACTTCTTGGATCTAACACACACTAGGCACTCCACTCACATATATTGTTTAATATTCCTCTTGTAGTCTTGTTTTAAATTCACAAGTAGGTCCTCCTAGCAGAAATGAAGTTCTCGTAATAAGCACTGGATCAGTAAATCAGTAAGCACACACTCTACCTTCCACCTTCATTCACAGGTATTCCTCCTCACCCTTACCTTATCTATTTTACTCTACATACGCAACTTATCGATGAAACGAGCTAGAGGCATTCAAATGCATACACACGTGTAAAATACGAAAATGCACTAGGTTGAAGAGCACACAAACTCTGCATCGTAAAAGGTTGATAGTTTATCCAAACAAGGATGATGTGGTCTAGGTATCCAAGGTATAGGATACGATCTTTGAATCACAACGAGGATAGGTGTCATAATGCACATTGGGTGTGTTCCAAAGCACCAATAGGTGTGGGCTTGTCAAGATAAACATCACGGCATAAGGAAAGACAATTTCGGTAGGCTAAACAACATGAGTAACCTCATCACAATGTATAACGAGTAAGTGAATTCAAGTGTCAAATTGGCGGGTGCGAGTTGGCTATATAGGTAAGGCCATGGGTAAGGTCATTATTTAGGTAAAAAAAATCCCTAAATAACATTGAGGTCGGGTGTGAGGTAATAAGGCTATTAGGTGAGCCTTTTAGGCTAAGATAAGGATTTGGTAGCAAGAAAATGGCATCTTGCAGTAAACATTTGGGAAAATTAGGTATAATGGGGTTAGGCAGGGTGACCGATACCGGTTGAGGTGAACCAATGTCAGGAAGGGTAACCGACGCAGGTCACATTAACTACATATTTTTTGTTAGAACAATAATATTAAGTGCATTATAATGTTTAGTTTATAGTTAAATAATATAGAGTAGTTTATATTCTTATTATTTAAATATAAACTTTATATTAGGTTTGTTAGTTATTAATTAACTATTTATTAAATTAGGGTGTGCCCCATCACTTAATATAGACATAACCCTTCAGGTTATTTAAATATGACTATAGGTCATACTCATTAGATCATGTGAATTATTTGGATTACGGGTAAATACATGGAGTATAAGTGAGGGAGGAGTTACTGGATTGGGTTGTAAAAATTTTCTCTATAGTGGATTATTCATCCGTGGTTTTTTACCCATTTACGGGTTTTCCACGTTACATACAATGTCCGTGTGTAATTTGTTTTATGTTGTTATTTACTTTTATTATGGTGTGCACATTTATATTTCCACTTATTAATGTATGTTAACCTAACATTTAATTTAGTTGGTAAATATACATTTTCACCCCTCGTCCTGACATGGTACCAGAGCGGGCTTCATAAATTAAATATAATCCTAATGTAACCTAAGGACATAATGGTTGATAAGGTAGTTGAAATATTTGAAATATTATTTAATGCCCCCTTCCCGTATAGTTGGTTGGATGATTATTACACAGGGGAAAAGGTATTGTGGATTTTCAACTGCGTGGAAATAATTCTACTTCGAGAAATACCAAACCCCTGAAACTAAGGTAGTTTTTTAAATCTTTGAAAAAATTGTATATAGTTTATATTGTATGCAGGAATTCAAGAAAAGAAGTAAAAAATTACAAGTGAAAAAAGAAGGGTACAGAAGACAAGATTTGAGAAAATAGGCCATTTAGTTTTTTCCATTAATCGAGTAAAAACCTTTGTCTCCTGGTAATATTGTTTTTATAATTTGAAATGGAAAATCCTATTTTACTTTTGAAAAAAAATTGAAATATTTTTGTATCTATAATCTATACAAATAATTTTATAATTGTCATACTTTATGAAAATGTATATATAATATAGTTGTTATATACATACAACTATATATACACAAATAATATATAAATACTTTTGTGTGTGTTATATAAACCTATATATTTAAACCTAAAAGCTAACCCTATCAAACTATTTTAAACTATAAAGTGGCCCCCTCCTTTTTTCTACGTGAGACATAAAGTTTTTTTTAAAAAAAAACTAAACATTAAAACTTTTTACTAACCTAAGTTATATGATATGCAGCCTTATACTTGTACTTTATTATTTACTAAATCTAGGTCCTAAATCTTGGTTAAAGGACCACTTGAGGATTAACCGCCCCTTCCTCCTCCTCCTCTCCACGTGGGTGCTTGACTTATGTGTGGGGGTGGATTTACATGGGTGGCTATATTAATGTTTGAACATAAATATGTGGAGGGATATATATATAATCATAAAATTAAGCTTACCGCATTTAAAAGGACATGTTATCTATATTAGATATTTAACATAGTTTTTTCATATATTTTTTTATTTAAAAAATTAAAAATTGAAAAATTGAAAATTAAAAAATTAGAGTATGATAAATATATTCACATAAAAGTTTAGAAGTTTTAAATAACAAGGATATTTTTTGAAGTAATGAAGATTTTTTAAGGAAAAGGAGATATATTTTGGAATGAATATCTTTCTGACATTTTTAATCTTTATTTTATATATGTAATGTATACACAAGATTGGTTTTTAGTGTATGAAAGAAGAATTATAATTTCTAAAGGTCAAGTTGATAGAGATTCAAACCAATGAAAAGAAAGAGCTCCAATTTTATTTTTTATTTTTAATATATATATATATAGTATTGTTTTGTTTATTTTTTCAAATATGTAAATTAATTGTAAAGTTATTTCTTTTTGAGAAAAATGGCCAAATAATATAATCGTTTCTTTTTTGAAATGATATATTTTTTATGATACAACAATTGGATCGTCGTCGTCATTTTGTTAGAAAACTAAAAAAAAAATTCTCACATTTCAATTCAAATTTTTGATATAGTTCTAATTTTTTTGTGTATAGATTCTTTTATATACAAGATCTTCTTTTGTGATGTAAAAGTAATCGGGATCGATTAAGAGGATTATAATACAATAGTGGGATTTTTTTCTATCAAACTCTTATTTTAATCCTTGTTTGTTAATCATTTCTTACGCACAAATGGGGTCTAATCCATTTTCAATTGATAAATCTCAAATGTTGAATGGAAACAACTACAACATTTAGAAAATTTGATTGAAAGCAAAATTCATGGCTTGCAAACTGTGGGCAATTGTAAATGGAACAAAGAGAGCTCCTACCAGAAGACATGCAATGGTTGATAACGTCACCACATATCAATAGAAAGTACAAGAGGCGATGTCCATTATCTTGAGAATCGTACATGATGATTTTCTACTTCATATCGGAAATCTAGAGAGTCCTAGTGAAGATTGGACACAATTGGAGTCGATACACAAAGGTACGCATTTATCAAAAAATATTAAATTGGTTTTAGAGCTTATGAAAACTCCCATGAAGGGAGATGAAAAAGTGATTAATTATTTAGAAAAAATAAAAAATATTAGGTCACAATTAGATGGATCTGGTAGTAATTTGATTCATGATAAATTGCTCTATTTTATTATCCAATTAAATATTCATGAAAAATTTAGAAATTTTAGTTCAATTTTGAATTCAAAGTACAATCCAAACAAGACATTCCAAATTTTCAAACCCTTAGTAATCTCCTTATTTAGGAAGAGCAGGTTATGACTAATTTTGATTCAAAAGAAAATGCCACACAGGCACTTCTTGCTCAAAAAGAAAAAGCTAAACCTTCTAGGTTTAACAAGAATCAAAAATCAACTTTTAAAACTCCTAATAAAAATAAGAAACCAGGAAACTTAAAAGTCAGTTTTGATGGTAAATGTCATAATTGTGGGAAATTTGGACATAAAAAAGAGGATTGTAAATTTAAAAATAAGTCAAATTTCAAAAATCAGAAATGGAATAAATCATATCAAAATCAAGATAATGATGATGATAATAAGAATAATCATAGTGCTAATATAATAGCTTTATAAATTATTTTTTTGATAAAAAGTATATTTTCTAAACTGTTGGAAAAAGGAATAGTTTTTTTCTTCTTTTTTTCAATATTTAACTCAGATGAGCTAGTAAAAATAATATAAAATAGCTACAATTGAAAACATACACAAAATAGATTATATGTATTTTAAAATGTTGCTTCATTTTCTAATAGTTTATTCAAAAATAGAACCATGTTCATATTTTTGCATGAAAAACTGATCATTTATGACATATATAAGCTTATGGAATGTATTGAAAGGTGCCTACATGTCATATTTTAAAGAAAAATCTATGAGAAGTATTCATAGTTAGTGGATTATGTTTTCAGTGAATATTGTGATTATTCTTGTATAAATTGATTATCTGATATGTTATCAATTCTTATCTCATTTATAAAGGCTTACAATAAGATAATGAATATATTTCTCAGTATACAAAACTAAAATATTATTATATGCATATCAAATAACACTTGGGGACGCCCTTTCATTTTTATTAGAGACATCTAATACTGATTGCATCTAATATATATTTTCAAGAGTAATATGTTGAATTTTTTCAACATATCATAGCATGGTTAGTTGTTAAGCATATTTCTATATTAGTTGTTTTACAAATTGTGTTTAAATTTTACAGTTGGTTAAAAGTGAAATTAATAATTATTTATATGCTTTTATGGATATTGTGACTCTAACCATGTTGATGTTGTGATAGATATAAAATATATTGGATATGTGTTCAAGTTTTTTGGTGTAGGAACAATTACTTGGAACAACTAAAAGTAACCAATAGTATCCATTTATTATAATGAGGTAGATAAATATAATGGAAGCAGTGAAGAAGCCATATGGTTGAAGTGGCTATTGGAAGAGATACACATGGAATTTGAAGGAGGTATTCCCATTCTATGTGGTAGTTAGAGTGGTATTACTCTTCATAAAGAATCCAGTTCAACATCAAAGAATGAAGCATATTGAATTTCATATATGTGTTATTCGAGAGAAGGTTCATTGTGGTGATAGAGATCTCCAGTTCTAATGGACTGAAGATTAAGATTGCAGTTATGTTTATGAGCCATTGTGTGTTGTAAAATACTGCAAATGTATGTAATGCTTGGACTTTCAGAGTTTCCATTGAGGGGGAGTGTCCATGCAATGTCACCTCCTATTGGTTGGTCGTTTGTTGACTCCTTCTCCTCTATACTTCTACTCTGGTTTAAAATCATTGTAAAATATCTTGTATGATCTAGAGTAAACTGATAGAGTTTACATGTAAACTGATAGATATTACCGAAAAAATACAATCCAGTGTGCATCTATTTGTAAAGGAGGTCCTTGTGTTATAAAAGGCTCCTAGACACGCAGTATAAGAATATTTCCACAATGAACCATGAGATGTAGTCTCAAAAATCATGCTTAGCCTAAATCATATGTCTGATTTATGGATTCCAAATCCTTTTGTACCAAAGTTAAGTTGAGCATGATGAAGATTTTATAATTCCTTCAACTAATATGATAGCCTAAAACCTTTATGGTTTAAGGATTGTAAATCTTATAGTGTACCATGGGCAGGTAATATATTGGCATATGGATCCCCACTTAATATTAGGGGGGGTGTTAGAAAAATAATATTACGTACATCATAATGTTTAGTTTATAGTTAAATAATATAGAATAGTTTATATTCTTATTGTTTAAATATAAACTTTAGATTAGGTTTGTTATTTATTAATTAACCGACTATTTATTAAATCAGGGTGTGCCCTGTCACTTAATATGGACATAACCCTTCAGGTTATTTAAATATGACTGTAGGTCATATCCATTAGATCACGTGAATCATTTAGATTATGGGTAAATACATGGAGTAGAAGTGAGGGAGGAGTTACTGGAATGGGTTGTAAAATGTTTCTCTATAGTGGATTATTCTTCCGTGGTTTTTTACCCATTTACGGGTTTTCCACGTTACATACAGTGTCAGTGTGTAATTTGTTTTATGTTGTTATTTACTTTTATTATGGTGTGCACATTTATATTTCCACTTATTAATGTATGTTAACCTAACATTTAATTTAGTTAGTAAATATACCTTTTCACCCCTCGTCCTGACAGTTTTTTGGTTATGGGGGAAGAAATGTAGGGGAAAAGAGTGGTTGAGCTAACCTTCGAGGGACCCATGCCCTCAGAGTTCTGCCTACATAGCCCTTGCAAAAGGGGCCTCAGGACAATGTAGTTCTCCCATAAACTAGGGAAGAGTGAGATTGGGTTAGAAAAAGGTGGATAGGTAGCATGAATAGGTAAGTGGGTTGGGTAAGGCGTGTTTGAAAATAGGCAAGGTCAAATTTGAATAGGTAATAGGCAAGGTGAATTAGGCATAGGAATAGATGAAGGTGTCATGATTTGATGTCGATGATATTTTCTTGTTGAAGAAACAAAAAATGAAAAGATAATAAAACAAAAGAGGCGGCCTACCTAGGTTTGACAAGGACCATAAGTTTCATACCCCTAGACTTATTGAAAAAAAGTCCCTAGATACACTACATGAGTGATAGGTCTAGAGTTGTAAGAAGCTACTTGATCACATGTGTAGACTACACGCCAAATCCCGTGATTTGATTTAGAAGATAATAAATAGAAGGTAAGGTGAAAGATTTCATTAATCATAACATTGTTGTGAGACAGCATACCCCTTCTGAAAGATACCCAAAACCAGAATAAGTAATTCCATGACAAAAAAAAATTATTTTTCTTGACTTTTGCATTTTTTTTTGTATATATTGATTGATTTAGGAAGTCTATATTGGGATAAATAGGTTCTCCTTGAGGTATTCGTGAAGTTGATTAATGCAGGAAGATTTAGGATTATTTTATTTGAGAGATATAGAGTATTCTTCCTTTTTAATAGACTAATTATAATAAGTGGCTAGATTTTTATAGTTGTCCTTCGAGGGAGCAGTCTATTTATAGCATCAAGAGAGAGACATAGATTTCCTTTTAAGGGATTTATGTATTTGCAAGAATTTTGACTCAAGGAGTAGAGTTTTGATTATCCCATATATTTTTTATGATGTGGAATGAAATTCATGGATAAGACTATAAAATATTATAGGCCTCCTTTATGAAGGAGAAACCATAGCATGAAAAGGTTAGATAGGAAAGAGGGGTTTTAGGTGATGAATGACCATGGGATTCCATATTTAAAAAGGATGAAAAGTATCCATGAAAATAATGTCATGAGTAGAGCTGTGGTACTCATATTGAATACAATGTTGAATGGTGACAAAAGAACACACAATACTAGTTTATTCATAGGTCCCTAAAAGAGGTCAGTGAAAGGAGAGGTTTTCTCAAGGGACAAGCATTAAATTCACATAAAGTGATGTATTACTTTATTCAATAATAGAATGGTCGAAGATGCAAAGCATTAAGAGGCTCAAGTTTAGGTTTACCCTTAAGAGAGGATAAATGATAAGAACCTGATCCATAGGAATTTGTAACAATATAGGGTCCAAGCCAATTAGGGGAAAATTTTCCCCATTTACATTTCTCATCGTTGGTTTTATGCTGATTTTATTTTAGGACAAGATTGCCAACTTTGAAAGTTTGTTCATGAACACATTTTTCATAGGCACATTTGATACATTTTTGGTATATTTGGAGTTGGTCAAGAGAATTTAAATGGAGTTCATCTAATAGCTCAAGTTGCGCCAAACATTGTAGGTTAAATTCATCATCATTGAGCATATCTTTAAGTGATATATAAAGAGATGTAATTTGGACTTCGAGAGGTAGGACTTCCTTTGTAACGTAGACCAAAAATAAAGGTGTGTTAATAGTAGAGGCATGAATGATGGTACGATAGGCCCATTAGGCAAAAGAAATGTGTGTGTGCCAATTCTTACCAATATCATCAACCACCTTCATAAGAATTTTGTTGAGGGTTTTGTTAGTTGATTCTGCTTGACCATTTTTTTGAAGATAAAATGGTGAAGAGAAACTGATTTGAATAGAAAAGTTATCGCAAAGCGTGTGTAGGGATTTATTTTTGAATTTTTTACCATTGTCAATAATGAGGCGATGAGAAACACTAAAATTAAAAATGATGTGATGGTTGATGAATTCACATATTTTCTTAGATTTGATAGAAATGAGAGGGACGGATTCCACCCATTTTGTGTAATATTCAGTTTTTATAATAATCCATTGATGACATTGAGAATAATGAGGGTTAATCTCTTTGAAAAGATCCAAACCCTATTGAGAGAAGGGAAAAAAATTCTATAGCGACTTGTAAGGCATGACTTAGGGCATGGTGAAGGTTAGCATACTGGTGACACTTCACATAATGTTTGACTTATTCACAATAATCTTGGTTAAGGGCTGGCCAGTAAGAGCCAAGGTGAAGGATGCATTTGGCAAGAACGAGGCCAATGAAATGTCCACCACAAATCCCATCATGGATTTCTTTAATGGTATAGCAAATTTCAGAACTAGTGAGGCACCGTTATAGGATACCATCAAAGTCATGTTTGTAAAGAATACCCCCCATGATGACATAATGAGATACCTTTAAGAGGAAGGCTCATTGACCATTTCGAGTGAGAATCTAGAGGTAGAATTGAAAGGGAGAGGTAATCAATGAACTACTTATCCATATGTCACGTGGGTCAATTTTGATTATTCCTACAAAATTTACGTTGTAGAATAGGTAATAGGGTGACAACAACCATTATATTGTGACAAATATTTTAGAGTCTGAAGGTGAGGAAGTTATTTGGGAAGTGAGACAATCCATGGTGTCTACGAATTTGTTAGTGGGATTGCGGAGTGGTTTGAAGTTTGTAATGATCAAAGGTAGTTAAAATCATGTCAACATGATGTTAATACTTTTGAATCACCTCATCATGACACTCGTATAAACCATTGAATTGGTTCACAACCAATTGAGATTCACTAAAGATATTAATGGATTTAAAATCTAGGTAAAATGGTGGTTTGAAGACCTAACACAAGTGCTTCATATTCAGCCCACATTATTGGTGTAGTCGAAGTCAAGTTTGAATGATAAAGGCATAGGTTTCACCATCAAAAGGAATGTGGATGACCCATGTTCCACCCCCACATTGACATTTAGAACCATCGAAGAATAATTTCATCTAATAAGTGGTGTCATCCAAGGAAATATTATAGATAGATTCATCAGGAAAATTGAAATTTAAGGGTTTATTTCCAAGCAGAGGGACATCAGAAAAGATGATACTGCAATGGTTTTGTTCTTTGACATACTTTTGATGAGTGAACTCTAGATCTACATCTACAAGGAGAATCATCTAATGCGAGGGTCGGCGTTGGGTGTTGGTAAGGTTTAGCATACATTTAATGCAAAGAGGGTCAGTATATTGGTGATGACGAAGGTTTTATGGTTGAATAGGTAGTGGTGAAGTTTAATAGTTAGAAAGATGAAGGCTAGGAAAAATATATTCAGAATGAGTGTACCTAGGTCTCATAGTCTAAAAGAGTACAAATTATGTTAATAAACTACTTTCTCCCTATGTTTCTTTTCGTGATGAGCGAGCATGGCGCCCAAGGAATGGTCAGTGGAAGAAATGTAGAGGTAAAAAGGTTTATCATATTTAGGTGGGATGAGCACAAGTGGCTGAAGAAGTCATTTCTTCAACACTTCAAAAGATTTATCATACTCATCATTCCAATTGAAGGAGACATCCTTTTTAAGAAGATGATGAAAAGGGTGACATTGGTTAAAAAGTTGGAAAATAAAGCATCAAATAGATTGAACTTTTCCTTGCAAACTACGAAGCTGTCGAACGTTAGTAGTTGGAGGCATCTCTACAATTACCTTGATTTTTGTAGGGATCGTATTTTATGCCTCAAAAATATATGATGAAACCCAGGATTTTTCTAGAGAGAATGGCGAGAGACACACTTATTTGGTTGAAGGTGAACACATCATTTTGATGAGATGGGTCAAATATGATTTTAAGAGTGCCAAGGTGCTTGGCCTATTTTTTTGGACTTACCAAAAAGGTCATCAACATAATCTTCTAGTATTCATGCATGATGTCATGAAATATATATAGTCATAAGTGCACTGATAAGTGCCACTAGTATTTTTTAGGCCCAAAGGGCATGACGCGATAGTAAAAATTCCCCCAAGGGGTGATGAAGGTGGTTTCATTTTGATCTTACAACATGAGTAATATTTGATTATAACCCAAGAATCCATCCATAAGAGATATCATCTCATGGCTAGCTGTGAGATCAAAAAGCTAGTCGATGCTAGGCAAAGGAAATTCATTCTTAGGGTAAGAAAGGTTAAGGTCATGGAAATCCATACATATGTGGATTCCCCCTATCATGTTTAGTAATAGGAACAATATTAGAAATCCATTGAGGATAGTCAATGGTTAGAACAAAGGAAATATAAAGATGGTGCTAGATTTATTTTTTCACAAGAAGGGAAATGCGTGGAAGCATTTTTCACAACTTTCTACTTTACAGGTTTGTTGTTTGGTATAGTTATGATATTTTGGATCACAATGTTAGGTTCAATACTGAGCATGTCGGCATAAGACAAAGCAAAGGCATTGCTATGATCTCGAAGGTAAGAGGTAAAGGATTCTTGTTTGGTGGAATCTAAAAATTGGCCTATCTTTGGAATTCGAGGGTCATCCTAAGTGTGAATGTTGATCTCTATGGTCAATTAATTCATCCTGGTTTGTGACTCAAATGGTAAAGACCAATAGATGTAAGAATCCTCCATACTTGGATAAGTGAGAATAGAATCATTATCTTGACATTGAATGACATTTGTAGAAGGTGTATCATCATTGACCATGTCAAGATAAAGAGAAGGAAGGGAAGAGGGAGCCTCACCATCATGTTGTAGGTTAGAGGTCCCAAGGAAATGATGTTAACAAAAAAATAAATTTAGGAGGGATGGATTCTGGATCCATGGACTTCGTGGGTGAAGGTGGCACAATAGATGAAGAAGGTGGAGAAGGTGGTAATATATGCAAAGAAGGTGAAGAAGGTTGATCTTCCTCCATGAGGTCGATTCTATCCTTCTTACGATTAGGTGGTTTAGCAAATCTGATATCACAACGATCTTTATGTTTGTAGGTAGTGAAAGATATGATTATGTAACGACCTTGTTTGTAAAGACCAAATCCAAATCCATTCCAAGAAAAGTGATGAAGAAAGGTGTGGACGAAGAGGCACTTGGTGAGATATCAGAAATTAGATGAAAATTTTCATGTTTGGGTGAGTGGTTTGAGAGAATAAGAAAAAGTTTCAAGTCCCGCAAATGTTAGATTAGTGTGAAGGTGGGGAGGACGATAATGAATAACCTCCCCTATATGATGGTCATAATGTGGATGATGGTGAAGGCCTCAACCGGAATGTGTCAATGTTATATAAGCAGTACTCCCTTAGGGTAAGTCATTGAAAAACACCTGCTAAAGGGTCAGATGTTGACACTTGGGTAGTGGGAATAAATGAGCTACTTGATTCCTGAGATAGATTGGTAGAGGAGTTACCTTTAGAAGCTGTGACAGTAGTAGGGATTGATGGGCTGGTTTTCTAAAGATGTAGCGGTAGAAGATGAAGTGGAAGTGATTTGAGATGAGGCAATGGATGTAGTGGCAAGGGTATTAGATGAGGCAGTAGAGGTAGTGGCAACAGTTGTAGATATGTTGACTGGAATAAGGATATCATTTGGTCAATATAGTATATTGTAGGTTTTAAAAGGGGAAGGATCTTCCTGAATGGTGTAGGGGTGCCCTTCATATTCAAACTTGAGGAAATAGTGAATGGTTGAAGTAACACACCCCATAACGTGAATCCATGGTTGGCCAAGTAGCATGATGTATTGGAATTCTCCCTCAAGAACATAAAAATTTCAGGAATGGTGCGGGGGCCTACGTGGATGTGGAGAATGATAGTGCTAAGGGTAGAATTCATGGAATCATTGAAAGAACACAACATGACTCAGTTATTATGCATGCAAACTGTAGGTATGCACATTTTTTCATACGCATGGGAAGAAATAATGTTAATGTTGGAACCTCCATCAATCATAACACAAATAATGTGAGTTTTATTGATGTAGGTGGTGATGAAGAAGGAAGGATCAAGATATTTTGATAGGAGAGGGATGATCACTTCATCAGAGAAACTGATGGTGGAAACTTGAGGAGAGGAAATGGGGAAAAATGATTTAGGAAAAGTGGTTAGGGCAGCCACATGATGCGGGGTAAAGATGGTGGTAATGAGTGTAGGGTCATTGGGTAGAACCTGAATAGATTGCAAGACCTTAATGAGGGTCTGAAAATGAGACTCAGAGGTTTAGATCAAGTCGTACACAAGAATTTTCAAATGATATGATGAAGTTGTTTGATCACAAAATGAGATATGTCGGCTCAGTGATGGTTACTAGTCTTCTCTTTTCCATTTTCTTTCTTTGATTGAGTGGAAAATCAAACCATATTTATTTTGAATATTGGAGGAGGAAAAGAGGGTTATGGAGCTGGAGGTGTAGGCCATTGAATAGATATAGGATGAGGTTGTTTGTCAGTAGAAGAAGGAGAAATGGAATTCTCCTCTAATAGGTCATCATCATCTAAAATACCATTTGAATCATAGAGTTGAATGAGAATATTTTTGAGGGACTTAAAACCTTCAACATTATGCCCTGGGGAGTGATGATATGCACATATTTTAGTATCGTCAAGCCCTGCTAGTTTTTGTTTTAGTTGATCATAAGGCTTAATGGGTAGAAATGCGATAATAGAGGCCTCTAACAACCTAGTGGGGATGGAGAATATAATCCCTCTAATGGATCGCAATGAGAAGTCAGTTTTGGTTTGAATGAAGGCATGGATGATTTTTTGTGAAGGAGGTGGAGTTGGGGGTTGGGTCGGTTTAACCACTTTTTTAGTAGGTAGTGTGGTTTTTGGTTTATATTGTACCTTCTTTGGTAAAGGTTCTAGGGTAGGGCATGAAGAAGAAGGGGATGCAGAAGATGTAGGTGTGTGAGTCAACCAAGGTGACAATAGAGGTGTGGGTAATGACATGGTTATAGTTAATGCAGAGGGTGGTGGTAAATGAGAAGGTAGAGGCATGAGTGATGAAGAAGATGTGGGTAAAATAGCAGATTAAGGTGAGGGTGTTGGTTTTTTTTTTTTGAGTTTTCCTTCGTGGAGAAGTTTCTTAACCAAGGTCGATGGATGTGGGCCTAAGAGTGATGGAAGAGGTGAATGTGAATAAGAATTCAGAGGAGAAACTGAGGTATGAGGCTTAAGAGGTTGGGTCTTCCTCTTAGGTGCAGAAATAGACTTAGCATAGGTTTGTGAAGAGGTGGTCAAATCTATCTTCATAGGGGGATGGACTAGACTAGACATCAGCAAGACCCTCAATGTAGTGGTAGGTTTAGGTATGGATGGAGGTTTTGATGTGGATTAATGTTGGAATGAAGGTGAGGCTGATGAAGAGGAGGCTAATATGACCAGTTAAGGTGCAACATATTTAGTTACCTTGAATATTTTAGGATAGATCATTGAAGTATCTAGTGTAACATTCCCATTTTAATACTATAGAAACAAGGGGGAAAAAATTCATAATGTTCTCTATTCTAAATTAAAATAATTTATAACACACATTCTAAAGTCAATCTTCAGTGAAACATTGGTCTCTCATTTCATGACTCGGTATCATTCTGATGTCTCATGTTAACTTTCTAATGTGTATAATACATATGCTTGGTTTTGTGACCCTTTTAGAGGTATCAAGAATTTTATTTAAGAGGCCTATCTGAATATCTGTTACCGATATTCATCTGAAATCCTTCTTCTTAAACTAGGTGACATAGGACAACATAACCAGTAGATTGCGATACTTTTACCAAAGATTCTAAACATATTGTTCATGTTTATATTCCTATACGACATATCAAATGGAATAATTCCTTCACCTAACTAGCTATGTTATCTAGAATGGACTTCACTAACTTCTGTCAGTCCACTTGTTCAAGGTTTAATCCCATCCAAGATTAGCAACATGTCCTAGTGTGGAGGACAAATTATGGAGACTAAGGGTACTTAGACATACTCAACTGACTTATGTCAATTTAGTGTGTATATTTATCTTAAGTCATCATGATTTTACCCCAACACTAGATCATGCCCCCATCCTTACCTAGGGCAGAACTATAATCAAGTTAGACTTTATGTTAGTCTAGTTGAACAAACTCTAAAGGGTGTTGAAACATGTCAACTGTAACATAGTATCCTTGTGAAGTGTAACATATTTGACAAAACTATTATTGTGATTAATTTCCCTCTTGACATTACAAACATTGACATATGATTTGACTTAGGAAGGCATACTCTTATGACTTTTGGAAATCATGTTTGTAATGGATAATTTATTACTGTGAAAAGGTTCAATTTTTTTATTTCTGTGCACTTTAAAATGAGACCATTCATCTCTTTGTTCAGCTTATATTCATTTTAAAGAAAATGTTACGAAATTTTATTGTTGTTTTCTTAACCCAATATGTGTTGACAACAAGACCTTGGATCAATTTCATTGATCCAAATTATGCTACAGTTCTCCTTACTTGTTCGTCTTGTCGACTTGGCATTTTGAAATGAAAGGTGTAGTGGGACTGAGTCTTGTTTTATTTATAAATTTGAAGGACCCTACTTCAGGTGTCCTTTCTTTGCATCATGCTATAATTAATAGGCCTGAGTCTTCTTTAAAATGTTGAATAGCGTAAGAGAACCTAGGACCTATTACTAAACTATTAAGGTAAATACCTTAACCTAAGTTGGAATGTTCTATACTATTTGGATTTTAACCTAAGGTAATTAAGACCTACCTAGGAACTAAGGTTGATTTCTAACCTAATGATAATCTAACCTAAACTATTACTAACCTAAGGGGTACCTATGGACTACTTGGCAAGTGGTAAGGATGGTGGCATCATTTTTCAAGGCATTAATGAGAATTAATTTTTGGTTTTAATGTCCTTTGAACTGCCAATTTTGGTAGAGGCATGGGGAGTTAGGGGATGCCTAGTTGGCATCATCACTAAATGGAAATTTCATGCATATTTTAAATTAAGAGGCTTGCCAAACTTGGATGGCTGTGGCATGGAAAATTAGGAGGGAGAACTGAAAGTCCTTCACATTAATTGGTCTCATTTATGGTGAATAAACTATCTAGGAGATATGCAAGAAGGATTTTGGAAAGGATTTTTGATCTTTAGTTCTTTTCAATTTTTGCTCTGCATGGGATTTTTAGTTCTTCAAATCAGTACTTCTATTTTTGATCTATTGGTATTCTTGGCATTCTTGAGCTATTTTTTTGGATCCTGTGGAAGTATAAGAAGAAGTAGAAAGGTTGGATTCATTGACGTCACTTGGAAAAATAATAGACTATGGAGGCTCAGTTAGAAATATTCTACAAATCTACAAGAAGCTCTATCAGGCATGATAGGCTATACCCATTAAGTTGTTCTGATTTTTCCTAAATGTATTCATTAAAGGAACTCTTCTCTTCAGGAACAAGTGGATTTTTATGTGATGTTTATCTTTCATTCATGTTTGTATATTTTGTTGTATACATATGCTTGGATTCACTGTTTGATAAAAATATGAGCTAGATTTGTTTACTTTGTTGGGTGAAGATATAAAATATGTTTTACTTTTGTTGAGCTCAAGATGTTATTGAATATTTTTATGTCTATTTGAACTATGCTAAAATGGATAGTTGGATTCAATGTTTGGGATTCATTCTTGTTGGAAAACAATAGTAAACATGTTTTACTTTTGTTGAGCTTGAGATATTTTGAATCTGAGAAACTATGTTGGACTGTTCTACAGCTAAATAGTAGAATTAACTGTTATGGAAGATTTATGTTTCATTTTTTGTTATCCCTTGCTTGAAATTTTATAAAATCATATTTAGCTTCTGATTGAACTTAAATGAATTTGATTTTTTTTTCTTACACCTATAAGTTCTGAGAATTTTTTTTAATGAATTATCTGATTTGGGGTCTAAATAAATATCCTTGATACAATCTTTCTGATAGTAGGGTTGATAGTTATCCTACAATCTTGTTGGATTTACTGGTTCTTTTCATTTAAATTTTATGTTTAGATGATATTGTAGGAATGGGGTATATAGGTTGAACAGTGGATTAGTTAAGTCTTGTCTATCTTAAGGAAATAGACTAGAACATTTTTCAGTTTTACTATTCTCCTTTTGAGCTTGACTTCAAGCATCTAACTAGGGGTCATGTCACTTTTTTTTGTTTTTCCATGTGGTCGAATCTGGGTTGGATTATTTCCATCTAAAACTAGTAGCTTGTTCCATTGACTCTTGTAAAGTGGGTGGACCTGGGTTGGCTTGAATGTATATTGCGACTGTTACATCTTGTATTCACTTTTCTTCGTTTTACCATCAAGGGATGGGTAAGCTTTATGTGTGTTGACACTAGAAAACAAATTGTGGCCACATAAGAGTAATTTATTTCAATGTACTCTATCTCTCTCTTTGTTTGGGAAAATTAGAAAAAATTATAGTTTGATGCTATTAAATTTTGGAAAGAATTTAATGTTCAGTTGTTGTTTTTCTTCTATTTATTCGAGAACTATTTTTAACAGAAGGCATTTGATTAACCATTTGCAGTTTGTAGCTCTTGTAGGATGGGAAAACTTTATTTTTCAGTTTCTAACTTTCTTTTTGCAGTAGTATATATTGATTCAGTATTGAATAGTTATTTTTGTTTTCAATGGTTGTTAGAGTTGAATTTTCTCTTGGTCAGATCTGTCTCAGTTCTTTTAAACCTAATATGTATTCCTCTTTTTAAGAAGGAATAAGGATATCTTATCTTATATTTACTTGTTGTCATCCCTTCTCTTTATTTTGAGTTAAGGTATTCAATACTATTCTCTTCGAACTCTGAAGGAAGATATAAGTTCTCTCTCTCTCTCTCTCTCTCTCTCTCTCTCTCTCTCTCTCTCTCTCTCTCTCTCTCTCTCTCTCTCCATTCATTCTCTTATCTGTATTACTCCTATGTAAGGAGGTGACTTGTTTGGTTATATTAGTTTGAAAGAATTGTAGAGTGGGTAGTTGGAGGATAAATCTTTACCTTCTTCTCCTTAACTAATGCTTTAATAGGGATGTAATGTTTTTGATGTGTGACCAATTCCAAGTGCATACAAATTAAATATATATATCCTTTATCAAACATGTTGATGTTAATCCTAAAACTTAGGCTAGAGTTTTGACTTGAATTTGGATTTAGTTTCTTAAATAAGAAAATCTTACTTAAGTTGTTGTTGGTTCATCCTACAGTTCGTCATAAAGTTAAATGAGCTTCGCATTAAATATTTTAGGATGGGGTAAATTAATGATAAGTATTTTGGATCATTGTTTCTTTAAAATAATCCTATTTCTATGAATTATTAGAGTTAGTAACTTTACCTTTTTGGTTAGATAGAAGGAATCAAGAGATGAACCATCAATACATGTAGTTGAAATGTGGTAAGTGATCTAGATGAAATATTACTTATAGGAAATAATTTTTTTATGAAATCATCAGTTAAACATTGATATGATTACTCCATGATCTATTCTTAATGTTAATATGGTTTATAACTTTGTTTCTTCCTCTCATGACTGTTATTTCTTTATGGTGTATCTTTCTGTAATGCTTTAATTGTTTCATAAAAGTAGAGTTCTTTTTATGAAATAGTTAGTGGAAAGCACATCGTTTTAATGCTTAGTGCTTATCATCCTCAGTTCAATGAACTAACCCGTGCTAGCAATTTTTGTAGATGGACTTTGTAAGTGATAAAAGGAGACAAGATATTTTATGATGTTACTTTTTTTTACCTAAAGACTAGATCTTTTATGTGGAAAAATGATTCATTATTGAAATGTATTTGTAAGAGAAAAGTTGTATTTTTATTTGAGCTTATTGATGTTGTTTGAATCTAAAGATGTCTAAAATGTTGAACTTGTAAAGTATGTATTCCACTTAGATGAATGGAAAATATTGTGGGTTTATCTGTACTTGATGTGTCATTTTCTTTGTATATTCTGAGAAGGGAATTGTAAGCTTATCTTAAATCTCTCTTATACATATCTATAATGAACCCTTTCAGTTTGACTTAAAATGAACTATGTTGTAAGGGAATTAGATCCACTATCCCTTTATAATAATGCAACTTATCAAGTTGGAATTCATGGCTGATCATTTAATTAAATCACCATGGTTTATTAAAATGATGATAATGGAAGTACAAATCCAATATGATATATTTTATAATGTAAGAGGTTATAATGAATCCTAATTCTTAATAAGAAAAAGGAAGACAATTATTCTGAAATGATAATCAAGATTTTTTTAGAATCATTTGGAATTAAGCCTAATGTCATATGGGAAAGAGGAAGATGTACTTCCTCCTGACCAATAACTTCATTAGGATAAAACAAATGAAAGGTAAACATGAATATATTGTAGTAGAATTCATCTCAAAGAAGTCTAATATAAAGGAATATGATTTAGAACTTAAACAAGCTAAGGAATGTATAAGTAAAATAAGTGAACCATAATGTCAGTATGTTGATCTTGTTTTAAAGGTTGAATCCTAAAGTAGGAAGTTAATGATTAAAAAGTAAACTTGATGTTTATGTAAAGTGATTATAACTCAGTTATGGTTGGCAAACTTAAGGGTTAATGAAAATAGGGATTCAGTAGGGTTATTGTAATTAGACCTTAATTATAGGAAATAATTAAGTAATTAACTTATTTCTTGGATATGTACATCTAGATGGGATGACTCCAACAGATGTTGGCACTCGCCAACTACAGTAAAAAACATTCATGAAGACTTGGGTCTTCATGAGGATATTGTGTTTCAATTGACATGTTGCAACACCCTTCAGATTTGAATCATCTAGACTTACATAACTCGGACTTGTACTTAGTTATACCCTAGGTTAGGTTAGAAGCATGATTTAGTGTTGGGGATATATCGACAACTTAAGATAACTAGACACACATAAACGACTTAGGTTGATTGAGTATTCTTATGTATCCTTAGTCCTCACAAGTAGTCATCTACACTAAATGATGTTTTTATCCTTAGTTAGGGTAAAACATTGAACAAGTGGACTGACAACAGTAAGTAAATACCATTCTAGATAACAGATGAAGTGGGATGAATGACGTATTCTGTTTGACAAGTATTCCATCTAGGAATACTAATATGAATAGTATGTTGGAAATCTTTGGCCAAAGTATCGCAAGTTACCGGCTGCATTGTACTATGTCACCTAGTTTAAGATGTGAGATTTCAGATGAATATTAGTAAAAAATATTCAAATAGGCCTCTTAAACATAACACTTAATACCCAGAAAAGGGTAAGAGAACCAAATATACCTAGTATACTTTGGCTAACTCCCTTCACCCTCCACACTAGTTGTGCCTCATTCAAAAAAATTTATCTTTCAGGCACTCAAAATCTTCTAGAATTGGCACCATTGGATAGAGCTCTTTCTTAGCTTTCCAGAAAGGTAAAGTTTTCTTCCTAACTCCATGTATTTTTGAAGTTATGGCTTGGCAGAGTTTTTGTGGGAAATTTTCCCATGGAAAACCTGAGCCAATGGGAGGAGGACAAGTGTCCTCGAGAAGAGCAGAGGCGGAGGTAAACTTGAAATTTTTACCAAGTGTTTGGCAGGGTTAAGAGAGGAAATTTTCAGCCCGAGGGCCCACCAGCGAATGAGATGCGGGCACGTGTCCAAGTGGGGAGAAGTTGGGAAAATTTCCCAAGGGTTGGCATAAGTAAATTTTCACCCCCAAGGCCCGCATCCAATAGCATGGCACCGCGTGTCACCGGGGCGGTGGGGGTCAGAGGTGCGAAAGGATTTTTTCCTTTTCACCCAAGTGTGGAAAATTCACAAAAGAAATTCCACCCCCCAAAACCTGATCCAATAGAATCATGCCACATGTCCTAGGGGGCGTCAGAGCTTCAGCCGTCAGGGAGAAGTTGGGAAATTTTCCCAAATTATTAGCGCAAAAAAGAATTTTTTCCCCAAAGGCCACATCCAATACCATAAAGCCATGTGGCACCAAACCAGTGGAGGTGGGGGGAAAGTTGGGATTTTCTCCCAAAGCAAAATCAAAGGAAAATATTGAAATGAAAGCCCGCCCCCCAAAACCCGAGCCAATAGGATTGTGCCATGTGTCCACGTGGCGGTAAAAAACACAAGGCAAGCCCGCAGAGAAAATGAACATGAAAGGGCCATGTCCAATGGGGTTGTGCCATGTGTCCAGTTCAGGGAAGGTGGTAACAGTGATGGAAAAGTTGAGAGGATATGCCCATGGTGAATCATAGCATGACACGTGTCCTCGGGTCATTCAGCCGGCGGAGAATTTTTGGAAAATTTTCCAAAGGCTGAAAAAATGGGAAATGAAGCAGGAAGGGCCCACAACCAATCAGAATGTGCCACATGGCACCAGGATAGCAGGGCATGGAAATTTTTGGGGAAATTTTCCCAAATGCAAAAAGGTGGGAAAATTTCAAATTTTCGCCCCGCCAACCCATTTTGGCCCTGTTTTTCCCTAAATTTTTAGAGGGGCATAACTTTTGATCCAGAGCTCAGTTTTTTGCGTTCTTTATATCAATGGAAAGTTGGTGAAATTCTCTACGTGATTCTAGCTCAATTTTGTGTTTTGGTGGAGTTTGGAGAGAGAAAATTGGGAAACACCTCTGGCATGTGGAAATGAACAAAACTGACATTTCAACCACCATTTTTAATGAAGTATGGCTCACATTCTCTCCCAGCATGGTTAAAAACGTTAGGGAATGGACTTTTGAGGGTGCCCATGCTATTTTAATACCATTTGGTCAGTGGTTGGAGCATTTTTTTATGTTTTCCCATGTTTCTCTCTCCTGGGCTCGAATTTGCATTATAAAAGCCAGAATGGGCTCATTTTTGAAAAGAGTTAGACATTTTTCCTGGCTCTACAATTTCTCTTTTCTTCCTCATCAGGCAGATTTGTGGAAATTTTACCTTTTCATGCAAATACAACATCTCTTTTACCTCTTGGTCATTGTAATGCACTGTATTGGACCTAGGATGATAATGTATGCTATGTGATTAAAATCTTCTCAATCCTTTCATATGTTTATCATTGTTTTCCTGATCTCTCATTACATTTTTGGAAACTTGTGCATGTTTTGTGTTGTATTTTCTTGTGGATTGTGTATGTTTTGCAGTAGTAGGTGTCTACTACTCCTTTGGTGCATCACCTTGATTAGACTAGGTTTACATTTTTGCATTTTCTCAACCCTGTCTCCTTGGAAAAGTTTGATTAAGTTATAGGTAAACCCTCTGCAGAATGTTATGCACACCTGAATAGAGGAGTTGAGGAACCAACCTCTAATTTGGAGATTCTTTTCCCACTTTTACAAGTCCCACACTTGGGGAAAAGATTCAATGTTGTGCAATCACACTGGATGCTAAGATGTCAAACTAGAAATCTGATAGAACATCCAGAGGGTGCTGCTGATTTGCACTAACATTTTTGGCACACCTGGTGGGACCTTAGAGGTCTTCATCTTCATTGCAACAAAATTGATGTGCATTTGTTGCAAGTTTCTTGCTGAAAGAGCCCTGAATTACACATCTGGCGACTCCAAGGAAGAAGAATCAACTGGTTTTAGCAGTCCAAACCTAAAAACTCATGAGAAGAATCACCACAAGGTCAAGAGTTGGAGAAGAAGAAGTATTGTTTGAGTATCTGCAATTATCTCCAAGAAGAAGACAAAGAGGGAGGAGAATTCAAAGGTCTCCATCTCCACCAAATAGAAACTCTATCAACTCCTCCACCTGGTAGACCTTTCATCCAATCAACAAGGGTTCTAAGGCCAATCAGAATGGCACAACACAACCCATATGTCAATTTCACTAGCAGCAGCCACTTGCTCTCAATGCACAAAATCCAATCCTAGTTGCAGCACTGAAGAACATTCCATACTTTACTGGAGAGAATTAGACCACTCCTGGTGATCATGTCAAGGATATTGCTAATATTTGTGCCATCCATGAGATTGATGAGATGTAAGTTGCTGTCAAACTGCTGGCATCTTCATTCAAAGGGAAAGCTTTGCAATGGTTCAGGAGCCTTGCTTTAGGCTCTATCCAAAATTGGAACCAGTTATGTATAGCCCTCCATGAGTAGTTTGGAGAAAAGGGAGATAACTTGTCCCTTTTGGAACAATTGACAACTATCAAGAGAGCTCCCAATGAGCAGCTGACTGACTTAACTTTAGATTTCAAAGGACTTGGGAGAGAATTCCAATGGCAGTAAGGCCAACAGTAGAAGGTACTTTTCTATATTACCTTAAAGCTTTAAATTTTGATATTTCTATGTTGATTCAATCCATGGGAGGCACAACTATCCCTGTTGCTTATAGCATTGCCATTAGAGCTGAAAATTGTCTGATTCAAGTTGGTAAGCTAGCTCCTAGGCCTCCAATGCCATTGTATCCAAATTTAGAGAGTCCAAGCACTAGTCAAGCACCTATTTTAGCTCCTATTCCCACTCCTAGAAATCAGAATTCAAGTGAAGCTTCTACTTCATCTTCTAGTGCCTCAAATGAACTTCAAGAAGTCATGAAGCAATTACAAAATTTAGGTAATGAGCTGGTTACACTCAAGAGGCAGCAAGCCCAAAGTTTCAGGCCTTCATATCAGCCTCAAGCTTAGCCTGCCAGGTAGCCATATCAGCCTCAAAGACCACCCAATCCAGCTGTAAATCAAAACCAAGCAAGGCCTCCTGCCAACAGACCATTTCAGCCCTATAGTCCCAATGCTACATCTGCCTCTAAAGCACTAGTGCCAGTACAAAACAACATAGCTCAAGAGTATGATTGGTGTTTCCCATGTAATGAACCTCACAACCAGTCTATGTGCTTCAATGGTGCCCTAAATCAAGCATTAATGGTAACAAAAACTGGTGTGGAGGGTGAAGGGAGTCAGGGGAATTAACCAACAACAAGAAACATCCCAGCAACAATTTAGCTCCAAATGATACCACACTTGTAAACTGGTAGGAAGAAGACTTTTGTGGCATGAATCAACCAATCTCTCAAAGTGTTGCAGCCAACACAAGGTCAAAAAGGAGAAATTTGGGTGAAGGACAACCATTGGCTCCAAGTAATCCACAACCTTCTACCACTCCACAAACTGTTGGCAAACAAAATGTAGTTTCAAACATGCAAGGACTGCCCAAACCAGCTCCTAGACCAACTCAAATGTCAGTTGTTGCTGCCCATGTGCAAGGAATGAATGTGCAGGCCAAAGGGCAGTAGAGAGATGCTTCATCTCCATTCAACATCATTGATTAGATGAAGAAGACAAATGTAAACATATCAATGTGGGAATCACTATCCATCCCAGGCCAAAGAGATTTGCTACAAGCTGTCATGAAGGACTGGTCAACTTCAAATCAATAGGCCCAAATGCAAGAGAAGGTACTCATAAATGTTTCCCAGCCTGAAGGGAATCATGAAGGAAAGCAAGGTAAAATGTTGAAGCCCCCTCCATTCTATGTTTCATTGATCATTGGAGACCAATTAGTACACAATTGCATGATTGATTCTGGGGCAAGTAGTTCAGTAATGCCCAAACAAATTGCTGATCAGTTGGGGCTTCAATATGAAGTCATATCCAAAGGGGTAGTGCAATTGGATGGGACAGTAGTGACAATAGTAGGAGTGATTAAAAACTTGAGTCTTACTTTGCATGCATGCCCCAACGTTGTTGTTTTGCAAGATGTCTCAGTGATAGACCTTCCACCACTCTTTGCCCTATGTTTGTCAAGGGATTTCATAGCTAAGATTGGAGGTTACTTATCTACTGATTGGTCACACATGTTGTTCAGAACAAGATATGGAACCAAAGCCATAATCAGATCTGAGCCTATTGCAAACTTTCACATTGAGCCTCACACTCCAAGCCAAATCAATACCAACTGTTCAACGTTTGATCAAGAAGATTATCCAAGCACTGATGAAGCTGACACCAAGGTTGGAAGCATCCCAGATTTGAATCTTGATGAATGGGAAAGCAAGGTGCATGCTTTTGATCCTTATCAAGAAATAGAAGAATCTGAGCTAGGAGTCTATTGCATACATGAAGAAAATCAGCATATTCCTAGCATCACCAAGCCAGACCACAAGGACGACAATGAGGTATGGCAGTTGTTCTTTGATGGATCAAGGAGTAGACAAGGTGTGGGAGGGGGAGCTATGCTTGTTTCACCTCAAGGAGTTAAGTATTATTCAGCTTTTAGGTTTCAGTTTGCATGTTCTAATAACACTACTGAGTATGAAGCCCTGATACAAGGATTGCATTGGTCAATCAAGAGAGGAATAAAGAACTTGCAAGTCTTTGGTGACAGTGAGCTGATTGTCAACCAAGTTAAAGGGTAGCATGCTGCCAAGAATGATCTGCTCAAGTGCTACAAAAATAGGGTGTGGGACCTCATTAAAGATTTTGAGGGTTTTAGCATCAAATCCATCCCTAGAAAAGAGAACCAAGCTGCTGACAGACTTGCAGCAGTTGGAGCAGCCTTTGATGTTGTTGAAAGCATCAAGAAAGAAAAAGTACAACCAAACATTCATGTGATTATAAGGCCTTCAGTGCCAGACAACAATGTAAGTTGGAAAGTGTTTGAAAATGATCAATAAATCATCCATTTCTTGCGAGAAGAGGCTGAGTTCTCAGCTAAAAATCAGGAAAAGTTAGAACAACAGTATGGTGATCAAGTGGTACAACTGAGAACCAACAAACTACCAAAGGGACTTGTCACTTTGGATTTTGTTTTCAATCCTAATGATCAGTTTAGGAAGGAGAAAGATAAAACATCCAAGTCAAGGGAGAAGATTCAGTGCCCATCTTGGTGGAAGAAGGCAAGTCACTCCAAATTGGTAAAGTGACAACTAAGCAAGAAAGGTATGAGTTCATACAGCTTTGTCAAGAATTCCCTGACGTGTTTGCTTGGAGCTATGAAGATTTGAAAGGTTTCAACCCAAGTTAGCTCAACACACCATTGAACTGGACCCAAGTGCTAAACCCATCAGGTAAAAACAAAGGCCAGTCAATCCACACTGGAGCCTCTCATGAGAAAAGAATTGAATAAGTTGATAGAGGCAAGTATCATATTTCCTATCAAGCATTATAGTTGGGTAGCCAACTTGGTTCTAGTTAGAAAGAAGAGTGGAGAAATCAGGTTGTGTGTTGACTTCAGAGATTTGAATAGAGCATCCCTCAAGGATCATTACCCACTTCCTTCTATGGAGCATATTTTACAAGTTGTTGCTAGCTCTGAAAGGTTTTCATTGCTTGATGGCTATTCAGGGTACAATCAGATCATGGTGAAGGAAGAGGATCAGTTCAAGACAACCTTCACAACCAAATGGGGGACCTATGCATATAGAAAAATGCCATTTGGACTATCCAATGCTGGAGCTACATTCCAAAGGGAAATGGACATGGTGTTCAAGGATTTGATTAACAAAATGGTGCTGATATATCTAGATGATATCATTGTTTTTTCAAAAAATGTAGCAGACCATCTCTTTCATTTGAGACAAGTGTTCCAAAGATGTAGAAGATTTGGGGTATCTTTGAATCCCAAAAAGTGTATTTTTCTAGCTCATGAAGGGAAAATCCTTGGCCACATTGTCTCCAAAGAAGGATTAGTAATTGATCCCGAAAGAGTTGAAGCCATAAGAGCACTATCATTGCCAAGCCACAAGAAATCCCTCCAAAGTTTCTTGGGAAGGATAAATTTTGTTCGGAGGTTTGTCCCAAATTTTGCAGCCCTAGTCAAGCCTATCACCAAGATGTTAAAGAAAAGCATAGCTTTCAAATGGACAGTAGAGGGCAAGGCAAGTTTTGAAGCAATCAAAGAAGATATCTCACAAGCTCCAACCCTCATTAACCTATATTTCTCCAAGGATTTCATCCTCTATGCATTTGGAGGTGATGATACTATTTCTACAATTTTGGTACAGCAGAACAAAAATAATGATGAGCAGCCAATTACATTCTTCAGCCAAAGCCTAGAGGACTATGAGGTGAGATATTCCTTCATTGAGAAGCATGTTCTTGTAGTGATTAGGAGCTTGAAGAAATTTAAGCATCTAGTTTCAAACAACAAGGTTCAACTACTGGTTTCTCATGTGGGAGTTAAAGACTTCCTCCTCAATAAAGACCTAAATGAAAAGAGAGCAGGGTGGATTACTCGTGTCATGGAATATGACATTGAGATCAAAGTCACCAAGTTGGTCAGAGGAAAAGGATTGTGTGAGCAGCTGGTCTTGAACAAACAAATGGAAGCATATAATGAGAAAGAGGTTGTTTTGGCATTGCAAGACAGCCATGAACAAGGAAGCACTCAAGAAGGAAATGATGGTGTCCCCACTCCTTGCTGGACCCAAGACATAATGCACTTCCTAAACACAGGCCTATGCCCTCAAGAGATGAATAAAACCAAAAGGAGACACTTCAGATTGCAGGCTATCTCATATTCCCTTGTTGATGGTGTTTTATTCAAAAGGGATGTGAATGGAGTGCTGCTGAGATGAATTGGTACAAATCAGATTCACAGAGTGTTGGAAGAATTCCATGGTGGATCAACTGGGGGTCATTTTGCACCAAGAGTGACAGCTCTCAAGATCATGAGGGCTGGCTATTATTGGCCCAAGATTTTCAGTGACTGTTATGCATGGATCAAGAGGTGTAAGAATTGTGCATTCTTCACAGGTAAGGAGAGACTATCCTCCCTTCCATTACATCCAATTTCAGTTGACCAGCCATTCATGTAATGGGGTTTGGACTTCATTGAAGTCATTAACCCAAATTCAAGCCAAGGACACCAAGTGGATTGTAACAACAATAGATTACTTCACCAAGTGGATTGAGGCAGTAGCACTCAAGGAAGTAAATGAATCTAGCATTCTAGACTTCTATAAAGGGATAGAAACCAGATTTGGCATACCTGCTACAATAATATTAGACAATGCATTGGCATTCATTGGATCCAAGGTAACTGAATGGGCTATCAAAATGGGATCTACCTAAGCACTTCATCAAATTATTATCCTCAGGCTAATGGCCAAGATGAATCTACAAACAAGAACTTGTTAAGGATCATCAAGAGGACTCTTGATGAAAATCAGAGGTCTTGGCATACTAAATTGAAATCAGCCTTATGGGCTAATAGGATAACTCCCAAGAGATCTACAAGTAATTCTCCATTTAAGCTTGTTTATGGAAGAGAGATAATTTTTCCCATGTCACTTGAGTTTCCAACATTAGAACTCATAAAGCAATTGGAGTTGTTGGAGTTTAGGCCCATGGAGGTTAGGTATGCAGAATTGATGGAGCTCTAAGAAATCAGAAATTAGGCATCCCAAGTAATGGAGAAAGATAAAGCTTTAATCAAGAAGACCTTTGATAGAAAGGCCAAGGATAGATCTTTCCAAGTTGGAGATCTAGTGTTAAAATGGGATGCAGACAAAGCAAAAACCGGGGAGGCAATCAAAATTTGATGCCATTTGAAGTGGCCCCTAGATGGTTACGAAGTGTAAAGACATCAATGCCTTCTAATTGTCTACATTGGATGGTGAAGAATTCCAGGTTCCAGTAAATGGAATCCATCTGAAGCATTGCTACTGAGGGAAATTATCCACCTTGTACATATTAGCTTAGGTTTTCATTCCTCTAAGTGCTTATGCACATTGTTTTTTTGTAGTTTATCTTTGCTTTCCCTAAGTGCTTTGGCACAAGCTTGCTATTCCAGTAAATGTATTTTGTAGGTCTTGCCCAGCCAAGAGGTGTTCTATCCTCCATCTTCCTCCTTGCATTGTTCTAATCAATTAGGGTACCAAGAAAAGAATTTTATGACTCCATGCCCAATGGATTGCTTTAGGCAACTAGTAACTTCATCCAACAGGTAGATGACCCCTCTGAGTCACTAAAATTGTTATAAAAAACAAGTCCCTTGCTTATTTTTTTTTTTTGGCTAACTCCCTTCACCCTCCACACCAGTTGTGCCTTAGTCAAAAATTATATCTTTTATGCACTCAAAATATTCTAGAATTGGAACCATTGGATAGTGATCTTTCTCAGCTTTCCAGAAAGGTAAAGTTTTCTTCCTAACTCCATGTATTTTTGAAGTTATGGCTCAATGGAGTTTTTGTGGAAAATTTTCCCATAGAAAACCCAAGCCAATGGGAGGAGGACACGTATCCTCGGAAGAGCAAAGGAGGAGGTAAAATTAAAATTTTTACCAAGTGTTTGGTGGGGTTAAGAGAGGAAATTTTTGGCCTGAGGGCCCCCCGGTGAATGAGATGCAGACACGTGTCCAAACGGGGAGAAGTTGGGAAAATTTCCCAAGGGTTAGCATAAGTAAAATTTTCGCCCCCAAGGCCCGCATCCAATAGCATGGCACCGTGTGTCACCGGGGAGATGGGGGTCAGAGGTGCAAAAGGATATTTTCCTTTTCTCCCAAGTGTGGAAAATTCAGAAAATAAATTCCACCCCCCAAAACCTGATCCAATAGAATCATGCCACGTGTCCTAGGGGGCATCGAAGCTTCAGCCGTCGGGGAGAATTTGGGAAATTTTCCCAAAGGTTAGCGCAAAAAAGAATTTTTTCCCCAAAGGTCCACATCCAATAGCATGAAGCTAGGTGGCACAAAACCCGTGGAGGTGGGAGGAAAGTTGGAATTTTCTTCCAAAGAAAAATCAAAGGAAAATATTGAAAAGAAAGCTTGCCCCCCAAAACCCGATCTAATAGGATCGTGCCACATGTCCACGTGGCAGAAAAAAACACAAGGCAAGCCCGCAGAGAAAATGAACATGAAAGGGCCATGTCCAATGGGGTTTTTCCACATGTCCAATTCAGGGAAGGTGGTAATAGTGATAGAAAAGTTGAGAGGATGTGCCTGTGGTGAATCACAGCATGACACGTGTCCTCGGGTCATTCAGCCGACGGAGAATTTTTGGAAAATTTTCCAAAGGCCCAAACGATGGGAAATGAAGTAGGAAGGGCCCACGACTAATTAGAATGTGCCATGTGGCACCAGGATAGTGGGACGTGAAAATTTTTGGGGAAATTTTCCCAAATGCAAAAGGTGGGAAAATTTTGAATTTTCGCCCTGCCAACCCAGTTTGGTCCTGTTTTTCCCTAAATTTGCAAAGGGGCATAACTTTTGATCCAGACCTCAGTTTTTTGTGTTCTTTATATCAATGGAAATCTGGTGAATCTATCTACATGATTCCAAGCTCAATTTTTTATTTTAGTGGAGTTTGGAGAGATAAAATTTGGAAACACCTCTGGCACATGGAAATGAACAAAACTGACAATTCAACCACCATTTTTAATGAAGTATGGCTCACATCCTCTCCGAGCATGGTTAAAAATGTCAGGAAATGGAATTTTGAGGGTTCCCATCTATTTTAATACCATTTGGTCAGTGGTTGGAGCATTTTTTACATCTTCCCATGTTTCTCTCTCCTGGGCTCGAATTTGCATTGTAAAAGCCAGAATGGGCTCATTTGGAAAAGAGTTAGACATTTTTCCTGGCTATGTAATTTCTCTTTTCTTCCTCATCAGGTAGATTTGTGGAAATTTTACCTTTTCATGCAAATACAACATCTCTTTTGCCTCTTGGTCATTGTAATGCACTATATTGGACCTGGGATGATAATGTATGCTCTGTGATTAAAATGTTCTCAATCCTTTCGTATGTTTATCATCGTTTCCTGATCTCTCATTACATTTTTGGAAACTTGTGCATGTTTTGTGTTGTATTTTATTGTGGATTGTGTATGTTTTGTAGTAGCAAGTGTCTACTACTCGTTTGGTGCATCACCTTGATTAGACTAGGTTTACATTTTTGCATTTTCTCAACCCTATCTCCTTGGAAAAGTTTGATTAAGTTATATGTAAATCCTCTACAGAATGTTATGCAAAATTGAACAGTGGAGTTGAGGAACCAACCTCTAATCTAGAGATTCTTTTCCCACTTTTAAAAGTCCCACATTTGGGGAAAAGATTCAATGTTATGCAATCACACTAGATGCTAAAATGTCAAACTAGAAATATGATATAATATCCAGAGGGTGTTGCTGATTTACACTAACAATTATCTGTTATGAGATTAATTGGCATGGAATGTGTGTTCTAAATTATGATTATTTAGAATAGAGAACATTAAACAAAAAAAATCTCCCTTATTTCTAAAGTCTTAAAATGGGAATGTTACATCTTGGTGTCAGAGCTGAAGGTTACAACTCTTGGACCTATTATGTTCATAATCTGATAAAACTTAAATTTTCTTGTTAACAAAAAATGGCTAGAACAAGAGAAAATGTTGTAAATAACCCACCACCAAGTGAAGAAGTAACTACTCCCCAAAAACTCAATGAGATCCTTGCTTCCTTGTTGGACACAAGAGATCATTTGGTTCTACTTGAACAACAAGTAATGTGCAATGAGGAGGAGGAAGAAGATACTGGTAATAACAATCAGCCACCTCCTGTGGACAATGTCAATGTTAAAAATTTGGGTGTTGATAATAATAATATAGATAATGCACCTGATCAACCTGAAAATAAAAAGGAAAGGTTGGTAGTTGAACTCTCTAATGATATAAAAAGGATAAGTCCACCCAAGTTTGATGGCACTACATTGAGAGATGGGGCTAAGAATTGGCTCAGTGAAATGGAGAAGTACTTTGCAATAAGGAACTTCTCGGAGGAAACAAAGGAAATATTGGAAGCATACCAGCTTTCCCATGTAGCATCTTCATGGTGGGATAGCCGCAAGGTTGAGTTAAACATTGATGAAATTATATTACTTGGGATCAATTTAAAATTTATTTTAGGAAACGATGGCTGCCACAAATTTATTATGATAAAAAATGACTGAATTTTAGAACTTATCTAAGGGAAAATTAACTGTAACATAGTACATGGAGCGATTTACTAAACTCGTTAAGTATGTACCTCAGTATCAAACTAACCAAAAGTTCAGGATACAAAAAATTTATCATGGGATTAAATCCCATTATAGGTGGTGAAGTGGATGCTCATAGCCTAACCACTATGGAAGGGGTTGTTGAAAAATCCATAAGGTAGGAACAAAAATTGAAAGCAATCTCTGCCCTTAAGGAGGAAATCAAAAAGAAAATTTGAAACTCTTCTTCATTTTTTGCACCCAAAAAAGGGCCATGGAAGAAGTTTGGTATGAAAAATAAATTTGTAACTAAAAACAACAAGAAAAAAACATCAAATAAACCATTTTTTAATGTGTGAAATAACTTTTTCAAGAGCAATAATAACGGAAAGAAGTCCTATGGGGGTTAAAATGATAACTTTAAGGCTAGAAATAAATTTGAGCCTAAAAAGGGACCTATAGGAGGCTGCTAAAATTGTGGCAAGGATCATTATGCAAATCAATGTCCTTTGAAGAAGGATGACTGTAATCAGCAACACAAGATACATGATGTAGTAGCTGACAAACAAGTTGAAAAGTAAGTCACACCCATAGAGGTTCCAGGTAAGTTATTTGGAATACATGTAACTATAATTTTTGATACTAGAGCTACTGAATGTTTTATTTATATTAAATTAGCATCGAAATTAAAAAAGAAAAGATGGAAAAATGGATAAATCATGGGTTGTACATTATGGAAATAATGTTGTTCACACAATTAGTATGTGTCTTTTTGGAGTTGTCCTTGACTTGCCTAGTTTTTCCACTGAGATTGACCTTTATTTTCTTCCTTTGGGGTCTTATGATGTAATAATATGTGTTAATTGAATAGATAAGCATAAGGCAAAGGTTGATTGTTTTGAAAAACATATTAGTTGTTTGGATGACCTGCAAAAAATAGTAGACATTTAGGGAGTAAAACATGAGATTTCAGTTAGGAAAATGTCATTTATGCAACTTAAAAAGGCCAAAAATAAAGGCTACACTTTGTATGCGGTAAAAATTTCTAAAAAAACTAAAGAAAGTAGAGACTTCATGGAAAGATATCTGCTATTACAAGATTTCAATGGTGTATTTCCAAAAGAGTTACCTAGTCTTCCACCTAAATGGGATTTTGACTTCACGATTGAGATCAAACTGGGAACCGAACCTATTTCTAAGGCACCTTATAGAATGACTACCATTGAATTGGTAGAGCTTAAGGCACAGTTGCAAGAAATTTTATCTAAGGGTTTGATAAGACTGGGTGTCTCACCTTGGGGAGCACCGATAAGTTTTGTGAAAAAGAAAGATGGAACACTTAGATTTTTCATCGATTATAGGATTTTAAACAAATAAACAATTAATAACACATCTCAAATTCCTATAATTGATTTTTTTGGATCAAATTCATGGTGCATCAGTTTATTCTAAAATAGATCTTCGATCCAGATATCATTAGTTACGAATAAAGGATGAGGATATTCATAAAACAACTTTTAGAACAAGGTATGAACATTACGAATTCACATTTTTACCTTTTGAATTAACGAATTCACCTACAACTTTTATGAATTTAATGAATAATGTTTTTCAAGAATACTTGGACAAATTTGTTCTTGTATTCTTATACGATATTCTCATATACTCTAAAATCATAGAAGAACATCATGAGAATTTGAAAGTAGTTCTGGAAATCTTGAGAAAGAGAAGGTTGTATGATAATTTGTCGAAATGTTCTTTCTATGATATGGAAGTGCACTATTTGGGTCATGTCATAGCTAAAGTTGGAATTAGCTGTATATCCCTCTAAAATTGTTGCAATAACTAAGTGGCCTGCACCAAAGAATGTACATTAACTTAGAAATTTCATGGGTCTTGTTGGTTACTATAGGAAGTTTGTTAATTAATTCTCTAAGGTTTTTACACCATTGACTTCATTGCAAAAGAAGGATAAGAAATTTGTATGGAATGAAAAATGTGAATCTGTATTTAAGACTCTAAAGGATCAGTTAACTTCAACACTTATTTTGGTTGTACCTGATACTAATGGAGACTTCATTGTTGTAACAGATGCATCCGGGGAAGGCATTAGAGGTATTTTGTTACAAAATGATCATGTTATAGCTTATGAAAGTAGAAAACTCAATTTACATGAACTATATGTTTCACTCGGAAATGTTTCGTTCCTTTTAGAAACAGATAAGGTTAGGGGCTAGGAGGAATACCTGTAGAATGTTGAGATGGTGTGCGCGTACCGTAGAGAAAGATCAGGATGACTGATAAGAACTCCTTTTTGTCTTGGAAGGACTACCTGCAAATAAGAACACAAGACCACAAGATTTTAATTAGACAATAAATGAGGGAGCTGCCTTGGGCCCAAGAAATATAAAACTTCCTTTCGAAGGTGGTCAGTTCCCCTGCTAATATGAATTAACACAAAAGACTATAAGATATCAATTAAGTTGTTTCGTTGAACTGGGTAGGGGAAAGGCTGGTTTTCTGGTTTTGATCAGAGGAACCGATGGTGGTTACTAATAACCGATGCCGGTTACTGATAACCGATACCGGTGGGTTCTAGGATCTTCTTGGTAGCTATTGTGTTTGTAAGGCTGGTTTATGGATGATATTAGGAAATGAGATGATGAGGGGTAAAGGAATGACAGTTAGATGCAATGGCACGTTGGGTAGTGGATTCAGAAACAGATTTAGGAGGACTGAGATTCAAGAAGCATAAGAAATGTTATAACAGAGGACATGCAAGATGTGACTTACTGGTTTTGACCAGAATGCAAGCTGATCTCCTTTGCTGTAAACACTTCTGGTATTTCCACTCGTCTCTGCTCGGTCAAGTGAAGATCTGGACTCTATTTCTCACTCCCAATGCTCTCTGTTGATCCAGAAATCCTTTGACTAATCCCAAAATGAAATTCCGATTTGTTGTTTTGGTTTGGGGAGCCCATTTATAGGGAACTGATGGCGGTTGCGTATCCGCCGGCGGTCGAGTAGGAACCGGCATCGGTAAGGAAAAAGTAGGCTATTTTTAGTAAAATAGCCCACCTTCCCTGCTTTTCTCTCGAGAGATCAGTTGCGGGGCTCGGTCAAGTGACTAGAAGGTCGGTTTTGGGTGCGCGAAAGGGGTCATTAGTTATGGGTGTAGGTGTGGACCAAGTTAGGGGTCTTAATTAGGTTAGTTTTAGGGTTAGGGCTAGGTCATGATGAAGTGGCAAAGTGAGATGGTAGGTAGGGTGATGTGGATTTATCAATTAGAAGGCAATTAATAAATAATTGTGTAAGGTTTAGGTGATGAGGTTATATTGCGAGATGAGATGCGGGTCACAAGGGGTCGTAAGATACGAATTTGGTGTCTACATTAGCCCCTTATTGTCGTGTAGCTTGTTTTGTAAAGCTGCGCGGACAATAATATGAAGTGGTTTCTCCTGTTAAGGATATAGGTAATCCCCCTCAAATCTATCATAGATTGAGTGAACGGGAAATCAGGGATAGGGTTGATAAAGGGTGAATGTTGTAGAGAGGATGGTAAGGTGGTGGGGTAAGTCCAAGGAAGCAGACGCATGTTGAAATGCAATAGTACGACTAGGGTACATGATTTGACGAGCAAACCAGCAATATATAGGCAAAGGTCGATAGTTTATCCAAACAAGGGTGATATAATCCTGGTATCTAAGGCATAGGAAGTAGCTCCACGGTATATAATAGGTAAGGTACAGGAACGTTTAGGCATGTTTGACAGTACCAAATGGTTTGTTTGGTTGAGATAAATGTCACGGTTTAGGTCTAGGAAAAGTTGGTCGACAGATCAAGTCAAGGACCCTAATCATGCTAAAACATGAACAGGTGAGCTCGATTGAACAAAAGGTACATGATGGATGGATAAACTAAAACGTTAATTGTGGGTATGGTATTGAAGTGATACGGCCTTGGGTCGGGCCAAGTTGTTGGGTTGTGGCCTTGGGTCAGGCCATAAGGGTAGAGTGAGGCCTTGGGTCGGGCCAAATTGTTAGGGCAAGGCCTTGGGTGGGGCCGGATAGGTAGGTTGAGGCCTTGGGTCAGGCCAAATGGTTAGGGTGAGGCCTTGGGTCGGGCCGGATAGGTAGGTTGAGGCCTTGGGTCGGGCCAAATAGGTTAGGGTGAGGCCTTGGGTCGGGCCAAATAGGTTAGGTTGAGGCCTTGGGTCGGACCAAATAGGTTAGGGTGAGGCCTTGGGTTGGGCCAAATGGTTAGGGCGAGGCCTTGGGTCAGGCCAAATAGGTAGGTTGAGGCCTTGGGTCGGGCCAAATGGTTAGGGCGAGGCCTTGGGTTGGGCTGAATAGGTAGGTTGAGGCCTTGGGTCGGGCCAAATGGGTAGGTTGAGGCCTTGGGTTTGGGCCAAATAGGTTAGGGCGAGGCCTTGGGTCGGGCCGAATAGGTAGGTTGAGGCCTTGGATCGGGCCAAATGGGTAGGTTGAGGCCTTGGGTCGGGCCAAATAGGTTAGGGCGAGGCCTTGGGTCGGGCTGAATGGGTAAACAAATGGTGTTCAACAAAGGTGGATATAGGTGATATGTGGTTAAAAAGGGGCAAATGGTAAATAGGGGCAAAAAATATTGGGGGAAAGTTGGCAGAAAAAACCGATGTCGATTCTACATGACCGATATCGGTCAAGGGACTGATACCAGTTCATTAGGGCAAAATGAAACCGATATCGGTTATGGGTGAAAAACCTATAAAAAGAAAAATACGGCTTTTCATTGTCACTTTGTTATTTTGAAAACCAAATTGACTTGTCTGACATGGAGAGTTGAGATTGGAGGTTTATTGAGTGAGGTGGAGCTATTTTGGTGGAGGAGTGAGTTGTTTGCAGGCCCGAGTGAGGAGGAGGCAGTAGTTGATTGGCCGGGGACCTAACAGATCCGAATTGGAGCTATGGCACAGGCAGGAGGAGCAGGAGGGGCTAGACTAGCTGGACCACCACCACCTATCCCACCACGACGACGTGTCGTCGTATGGGTAAGTTTGAAACTCCTCATTTTGTGTATTTTATTGCATTATGTTGGTTTTGGGATTTGGGTAGGAATATAATGTTTTGTAGAAAATAATGAATAAATGGAAATGATTTGAAAAAGGGAGAGGGTAGATAGGTGAAATAGGCCAAGGTGGTAAGGGTGGGTAGGTTTTTAGGGTGTTTGGGTGGGTAGAGAGGTAGAAATAGGGAAAAAGAAGAAAGGGGGTAGCTGCGTCGGGTTCCGGCGCGGCAAATTTCCAGTGACCGATGCCTGTCACTAAGCGACCGGCATCGGTCGCGAATTTTTAGGGCAGGGTGGGTCTGTGGGTTACCGAGGCCAGTTGATCATTGATCGACGTCGGTGGGAGGGGGACCGGGGGTCGGCTATGGGTGAGTGTGGGTTGGGTTGGGTTTTGGGTGAGTGTGGGTTGGGTTGGGTTTTGGGTGTGGGGTGGGTTTGGTTTTTAGGTGGAGTGGGTTTGGGTTTTTGGGTGGGGTGAGTTGGGTTGGGTTGGGTTTTGGGTGAGGGGTGGGTTTGATTTTTAGGTGGAGTGGGTTTGGTTTTTAGGTGGGGTGAGTTGGGTTGGGTTGGGTTTTGGGTGAGTGTGGGTTGGGTTGGGTTTTGGTTGAGTGTGGGTTGGGTTGGGTTTTGGGTGTGGGGTAGGTTTGGTTTTTGGGTTTTGGGTGTGGGGTGGGTTTGGTTTTTAGGTGGAGTGGGTTTGGGTTTTGGGTGGGGTGAGTTGGGTTGGGTTGGGTTTTGGGTGAGGGGTGGGTTTGGTTTTTAGGTGAGTGGGTTTGGGTTTTGGGTGGGGTGAGGGTTGGGTTGGGTTTTGGGTGAGTGTGGGTTGGGTTGGGTTTTGGTTGAGTGTGGGTTGGGTTGGGTTTTGGGTGTGGGGTAGGTTTGGTTGTTAGGTGGAGTGGGTTTGGGTTTGTTTTGTGTTTGGGGTTAGGTGGGTTGGGTTTTTTTTGTTTTGGGGTTGGGTGGGTAGAGAGTCGGGGTGTGTTCGGGGGGATAAAAGGGGGTTTAGAGGGTAAAGTAGATATTGTGATAACAAGTAGGGTCTAAGGATGTGGGTTGGTTTTGCAGGCACGTCAGCAGTTGACGATGCAGGATAGGATGCCCCCGCTGTTGGTGTGGATGCGGCCACACATATCTGCGGCTCATTGGGCGATCATGCGTAAGGTGGGACTCGATTGAGTCTAGAGGTATAGAGCGATAGAGAGAGATCACAGCCTGATGGTCACCCTCATCGAGAGATGGGATCCGGTGACCAATGTGTTCCATCTCCTGACTGGGGAGATGACTATTACGTTGGAGGATGTGTATCACATCCTTCAATTACCTATCGAGGGAGAGGTAGTCTTCTAGGTAGATTCCGAGACTGCCATGGATAGCATATTACAGGTTTTTGGAGATGTAGCCGTGCTACTTACCTATCACAGCGCGAGCATTGGGTATGGTGACATGTACCGTGCGCATCGACATGAGACATGGCTGGTTGTGTTGATGATGATTGGGATCACCTGCTTCGCCCTCCCGGACTCAGAGGGAGGCCGCTTTCCATGGGCATTGATGGGGGTGCTTCATGAGATGGTGGAGGAGCACACCTGTTATGCTTGGGCACCAGTATATCTGGTGCAGTTATACAGAGAGCTCTGGGGTTATCACCAGATGAGGTGATTCGGTATCTGTTCGACATTTTTTCTGCATTGTTGGGCATATGAGCACATCATATGCATCAGGCCAGTAGGGTTACCCCAGCAGCCAAGGCCACAGATTATATACAGATATGGCTTTCAGAGATGGTTGGGAGTTGTGGGGCAGCCATGAGCAGTGCTTGCGGGGAGAGACGTTGCGTATTATAGACATTTATTAAAGGGCCTGACAGCGGTAGACATCATATGGAGACCTTACAGAGGTCATCACCCGCACAGAGGAGGCCAAGTACAGTTACGCTGGATCCAGTACACATTCTGGATAGCAAGACAGAGGCCAGGAGAGTACGAGAGGATACCCCTAGAGAGGGTACGCAGGTAGATGGGGCTGCGACAGGACGAGCCACCTCCCTTCCCTCAGTACAGGAGGGATGATGTAGAGGCCCCACTGCCTGCACCACAGATCATGGATCCAGATTGGGTTGCAGAGAGGCCAGTAGATGACACAGTAGATGATGCTGGGTGTACAGGAGCATACAGGGTGTGGTGGGCTGGTCAGAGAGCGGCGAGGGTAGCACAGCGTGCACAGCCAGACTTGGCAGCTGTGACGGTAGAGAGAGATCAGCTCAGGGGTCAGGTGTAGCTATTACAGGGACAGTTAGCTGCTGCACAGGCACAAATAGGTGTCCTACAGGGGCAGCTAGCCCAGGCACAGGTACAGGTATAGGCACAGGCACCACCACTAGCAACGGCGTAGCCATAGGTGCAGGTACAGGTATAGGTAGTAGTACCAGCAGCAGCACATGTACCGGCACCATCACCAGTAGCAGCACAGCCACAGCCCCAGGCACAGGTACAGATACTACCGTCAGCAGCGGCACAGCCACAGGCACCACCAGCACAGGCACAGGGGGGTACTAGTATTAGGTGCCAGGGGACCAGCCCCAGCTCCTTCAGTGGCTCGAGGATGCTATATGGAGGTTAGAGCAGAAGCTCGATACTATCAGGATATTCTTGATAGTACCGGAGTTGAGTATCAGCCTTATGCAACTCATAGAGCAGAGACCTCTCACAGCCAGAGATATCAGGGAGGTGCAGCCATAGCTGGCGTGTCCGTTACAGGTAGGAGGCGAGAGGCGCCACAGTAACCAGCAGGGGAGAGGTGTCCGAGGGCGGTGGGGAGAGCTAAGGGATCCCTGTATTGTTTTTTGTATATAGGCATGGGCACCGGTCTGCGAACCGGTTGTGTTGATAAAGGCCTGCGTACCTACATTTATTCATGTATGGATTCATTTATTCATTATATACTAGCCTGCGAGTCGAGTATGGGTTGTATATTTGATACCGTTCTGCAAGCCGAGTATTTTTTTGATATAAGGGGACCGGCCTGTGAGCCGAGTCAAGATTTTGGATAGTTATTGCGGCCTGCGTACCAGCTTAGTTGTATGATGAGATCACAGAGGCCCCGATGCAGGGCACATTATATATTTGAAAATTTGTATATATATATAGAGATGATGTTTTGATCCACATGCAGTGTTCAAAAATGTGTTTAAGTATTTTGTTGATGGTTTGTGATATAGAATGTAGGATGAGTTTAGTTGACATGTTGATATATGGATGATGTTGATGTTTTTGTTTTTGAACTTATATAAGGATGACATGTTATATGATGAAATGTTGCATGTTGTGGGCTAGTTTTGTGACATTGTGATATATGTATCTGATGAGTTGGATCCAAATGTTGTATAGATTGAGATAGTTTTTTTTTTTTTTTTTTTTTGTGGTATCCTTAGTTGATGACTTGTTTGTTTTTGTAAAATAGATGATGTTAACGAATTTGTAATGATATGTGTGGTGGATAGACAAATATGGATAATGGTGTTGTGATGCAGGAAAAGAGGCGGGGCGCGACAAAAAATTAGGTAAAAAAATGAAAAAAAGAACCATGTTGTCAAAAGGCTAGGTGTGTAACCAATATCGGTTAGGTAACCGACGCCGGTAGGTAGTAGACCGATATCGGTTACATAACCGATACCGGTTATTTAGGTATGAGATTTTCTAAAAATAAAAAAGCTAGGGTGGCAACTTAAGTTCTAATTTTGAGAGCCATGCAAGAAGTTAAATACGTGAACGCGACGCTTTTTGACGACTGAGACAGGTAATTGCATGAGAAATTTGAGTGATTAGGAGTAAAGAGATAGGGAAAGTGATTGTGATCTGAGATTCAGAAGATAGAAAGGTAGGTTTGAAAAAGGTGGTGATAATGGCAGGACGAGGAGAAACATCCAGCAGGCAGGGACAAGAGGGAAGACAAGGGCCACCTCAAGCTACTGCAACCCAAGAGGTAAACGTTTTGGTTATGATTTGACTTTTGCATGTGTTATGAATAAGAGATTAAGTGGGTAGATATGAAAAAGAAAACATGATAACAAGGGTTATAAAGTGTTACGGGGTAGGTAATTAGGGGTTTCAGGTATGTTTGTAGGTATAGAAAGGAATAGATGCTCAAGTTATTGTTGTAGGTGGTTGTTTAGGCAAGGTGTATGAAACTAACAGGGACCGATATTGGTTAGGGATAACCGGTATCGGTTACTCAACCGGTATCGGTTAGCTGTAAATGATACCGGTTGATGTAGGAATTTCCAGAATGTGAGAAAAACCCTGATGGATTGAATGGTTGTTTGTTGTTTTGATGTATGCAGGCTCAGGCAGGGTTTGAGGATGAATGATAGTGTGCCAGCGCTGTTGTCACGAATCCGAACGGATGTAACGCCAGCTGAATGGACATTGATAAATCATTTGGGGTTAAGTGGAATCCGATATTATTCACGAATCGCACGTAACCATGCTATGTTACAGGCGTTGATTGAGAGATGGAATCCTGAGAAAAATACCTTCTATCTGCCAACAAGGGAGATGACAGTAACATTGGAAGATGTGTTCCGTATTTTGAGACTCCCTATTACAGGAGAACCAGTATATCAGGCACTACCTAGCGTGGCACAGGGAGCGATAACAGCAGTATTTGGTCCATACGCGACGAGATTTGACACAGCGAGGTTTATCATTTACGTATGGGGTAATGTATGTAGCACACCCTGAGGAGACAAGGTTAGCAATGATATTAATGATAGCGGTAGGGTATTATGCATTACTGAGGGCAGAAGGGGGAATATTTCTAAAGGCATTGATGTGTGTTATCTGGGAGATGATAGAAAGGAACGTGACTTTTGCATGGGCACCTGCATATTTGGCGGAGCTATACAGGGGTTTATGGGCTTGTAGGTAAAATCACAGAACGACACTGGATTGTTCATACTTATTACACTACTGGGCCTATGAGCACATTGTTTGTGTGTGACCAATAGGCCGATCCATCCAGGCAGGAGAGACCGGAGTACAGAGGTCGGGATTTAGACGCTGAGTCCAGACAGAACAAGAGGCAAGATCTCAGGCCGTGACGGGTGACATTGAATATTACAGGCAGGTATGGGAGAGGGTGACGGTTGCGGATATCTGTTGGAGGCCTTATGGGAACTATATGGTAACCGAGAACATAGCTGAGGAGTTGAGAGGTGTAGAGTGATTGAAGTGGATCGTGGGGCACAGGCCAGGTGAATATGAGAGGATTCCTATAGATCGCGTGCGGCGACAATTTGGATTTGTGTAGGATATACCACAGGCTTATAGACCCTATATGAGGATTGACGTCGAGGCAGCATTCTCACCTCCCCGGGCCAACACCTCCAGAAGGGCCCGATGGAGATAGCAGCCGATCACAGTGTAATGGATGCTGGAATGACAGAGGCCTATAGGTTATGGTGGGTAGCAGAGCTGTGAGGTGTACGCGATCTGCCCTGACATAGCTGTGATTACAGTAGAGAGGGATCGTCTGCAGCGTTTGGTTCAGCAGCTCCAAACGCAGGTGAATGAGACAAGAGGATTGTTAGTGGTTGCGGAGTCACGGGCAGAGAGACTAGAGGCTGGAGTCCTCCATGTGAGAGGGTATATTCCTAAGTTACAGGAGAGATTGGCAGATCAGTGGGCTGGGTACCAATAGCCGATGGTACCATTGAGGACACAGAGGCCTGGCGAGAGGGGTCGACGATCACGATCATCACCTAGTTCGGGATGAGGCGTGAGGGTCTAAATAAATGTTAGCAATGTATAAGAATAAATAAGCGTACCGACCTGCGTTGTCGATGATAGAGAAGATGTAGTTGGTTTAACATCTAAAATAAAACGAGATATGTATGTTGATTTGAGTTATAATAATAAGAATGTTTTCGTTTTGACTTTCGGTGTTTTAAAAAAGGATAAAGAGGAATGTGATTAAATAGAAATACACAAAAATATTTATATTTACCACACATGATAGGTTCTGGTAGGGGATGGTCGAGCTAACCTTAGGAGACCCCATGTCTCCGAAGTGCTGCCTACATAGCCCATTGCACAAAGTAAGGAGGGGCCTCAGACCGATGTAGTTCTCCCTTAGGACCAAGGAGAGGTGAATTTAGGCAATTTGGTTGTAGCTAGGCAATTTTTCGTTTGGTAAAAATTTGATGTTGGTAGGGTAATGTTGTTGGTGTTGGTAGGATAATGTTGTTGGTGTTGGTAGGATAATGTTGTTGGTGTAGGTATAGGTGAAGCAAAAGTTAGCATACCCAAGTAGTAGGGAATCGTGTCCTGATTAAGATCAACACACAATCCTAGATGCGAGGCAAAGCGGAAAGAGTGCTCTGTAGGTGAAAAGAGCTAAAAAAACCACACAACGTAGAATGAGCTTGAAGCCCTAGGTACCGTGCATAGACAAGAAGTCAATAGGTGAAAAGAGTTGTATGATCACAATATATCAGGTGTACGTTACGTCCCTTGAGTTAAAACAAATGGTGAGGTGAGGTGGATGATATAGCTGAGGTACAGAGAACTTGGTACAAAGTGAGTGTTCTGACGAAAGAGAACCTACCCTAAATAGACAAGTCCATGACCCAAAAGGTTCTTTTGAATGAGGCTTTTATTTGACTGAATATAGACTGATCGATGCGGGAAGTCTACAAGGGATATTGACTGTACTATTCTTGAGGTCTTCACAAAGCTGATCAATGCGAGAAGCTTCTGATAAAGGCTGACTGTGTATAGTTGTCCTTCGAGGGAGCAGTCTATTTATAGTAGCAGATATGATTTTAGTGCATAGCTGTCCTTCGGGGGAGCAGTCTATATAGAAATAGCAGCAATAATTTGGCATATAGCTGTCCTTCGAGGGAACAGTCTATATATAATTTAGATAGCTAGATGTTCTTTTGGCGTGAAGCATCTAGTTTGGTAGGAAGTTTGACTCAAGAAAATCCCATAAGAATACGGCTTATTTTAATACTTTGAAGTCATGGACTAGACTAAAAAGGGAAAGGCATCATCAAGGGGAGGTGAGGAGTGATTTTGATTTTATTTTGAGATGTAGAAAACAAAGTGTATGTAGCGGTAAATGAGCTCAAGGGACGAGCAGTAGGTAGATAAGAAGTGATATAACACTAGATTCAACAGTAGAATGGTCGAAGATGCAATGCATTAAGGGGTTCAGGCTCAGGTTTACCACTAAGCAAAGCTAAACGATGAGTGCCTGATCCATAGGTGTGAGTGATTATATAAGGCCCAATCCAATTGGGAGTAAATTTTCCACGTTTGCTCTTTTCTAGTTTGGTGACATGTTGATTCTCTTTGAGGACAAGATCACGAACCTTAAAGATACGCTCATGAAGTCGCTTATCATAAGCACGCTTGATGCGTTTTTGATAGATTTGGAGGTGATCAAGAGCTGTAAGACGACGTTCGTCAAGAAGCTCCAATTGGGCTAACCGTTCTTGGCAGAAATCATCATTGGTGAGAATATCTTGAAGGGATATTCTGAGGGAGGGTATTTGTATTTCGAGAGGCAAGATGGCCTTGGTACCATATACCAAAGAAAAAGGTGTAGCGTTAGTAGAGGTACGAATGCTAGTACGATAAGCCCAAAGGGCATAGGGAATGTGATCGTGCCAATTTCTTCCGGATTCATTGACAACTTTCATGAGGATTTTGGTTAGGGTTTTATTAGAAGATTCAGCCTGACCATTGTCCTGCGGATAGTAAGGTGATGAGAAACTAAGTTTGATACCAAAGTTGTCACAAAGGTCTTATAGCAACTTGTTTTTAAAAGATTTACCATTATCTGTTATTAGGCGATGAGGAATACCAAAACGACAGATAATGTGATGGTTAATGAGTTCGACAATTTTTTCTTTTTTGATTGAAATGAGTGGAATGGCCTCCACCCATTTTGTGTAATATTCGGTTGCTGTGATTATCCAACGGTGACGTTGAGAAGAGGTCGGGTGAATCTCACCAATAAGGTCTAAACCCCATTGTGAGAAAGGCCAAAGATCTCGTGCGACCTGCAGCGGATGACTAGGAGTATGTTGAAGGTTGGCATGTTGTTGACACATAATACAATGCTTAACATATTCGTAGTAGTCGTTATTGAGAGTAGGCCAATAATAACCTAGGCGAAGGATTCGTTTAGCCACGGCAAGGCCACTAAAATGTCCACCACAAATCCCATCATGGACTTGTTGGATGGTATAGGTGACCTCCGCGCCGGTTAGACAGCGAAGGAGGATGCCATCAAAGCCACATTTATAGAGGAGTCCCCCCATGACAACATAACGAGAAACGCTTTTAAGAAAATCACGTTTGACGTTACTAGTAAGGTCAGGTGGGAGAACAGAGATTGTAAGGTAGTCGTGAAATTGGTGGTACCAGGTATCCTGCGAATTAGTAGACACAGTATTTATCATACAAACTACCGGGGTTGAATAGGATGGGGCAAAAAGTTGTTGGACCACGACGAATAATTCAGAGTCAGTTGGCGCGGCGGGAATTTGCGAGGCTAAGCAAGCCATAGTATCCACAAATTTGTTAGTGGAGCGGGGAATGGTTTGGATAGAATAGTGATTAAATAAGGCTAGAAGTGAATCCACTTAGTGTTTGTACTTTTGAAGTTCCTCATTTTTACATTGGTAGATGCCCATAACTTGATTGACTACCAATTGAGAGTCACCAAAAATATTGATAGATTTGATGCCTAAGTGTATCGCAACTTGGAGACCCAGAACAAGGGCCTCGTATTCCGCTGTATTATTAGTGCAGGGGAAATCAAGCCGGAATGAAAGAGGCATAGGTTCAGCGTCAAGAGGAATGAGAACAACGCCGGCTCCTCCGCTGTGCTGGCATTTAGATCCATCGAAGAAGAGGGTAATTTGATACAACTCTTCCCCAAGTGAAAGAGTGGCGATGAGTTCGTCGGGGAATGTAAAATTGGTAAATTGTTCCCCAGGTAAAGGGGCCTCCGCAAGTTGGTCTGCAAGAGTTTGTCCTTTGATTGAATTTTGTTGTATAAACTCAAGGTTGAGGTCAGCGAGGAGCATGAGCCATCGAGCGATGTGTTGGTTTAGATGTGGTTCGGCGTACATATAATGAATGGGGTCTGTGTTGGTGATGAAAAAAGTTTTGTGATTCAGGAGGTAATGTCGAAGTTTGGTAGCTACGAATGATAGGGCTAGGCACAATTTTTCTACATGTGTATACCTAGTCTCGTAATCCACGAGGGTACGACTTATATAATAAACGGCCTGTTCTCGACGTGCCGAGTCTCAATGTGCGAGCATAGCTCCTATAGCATGGTCAGTGGCGGAAAGATAAAGGTAGAAAGGGCGGTCGTCCTGGGGTGGGATGAGCACGGGTGGCTGCAAGAGATAAGTTTTGAGAGCTTCGAAGGCTTGGTGACACTCCTCACTCCATTGAAAGGCAACGTCCTTTTTAAGAAGGTGATGAAAAGGGTGACATCGATCCGAGAGTTGGGAGATGAAATGCCAGATGGATTGAAGTTTACCCTACAAACTACACAATTGTTTGAGGTTTTTGGGTGGAGGCATTTCTAGGATAGCTTTTACTTTAGATGGATCGACCTCAATGCCATGCAAAGAGACGATAAAACCAAGAAGTTTCCCCGAAAGGAAACCAAAGACACATTTCTTTGGTTGAATACGAATAGAATATTGCAACAGGCGATCAAAAATAATGGTTAAAACATCGAGATGTTCACTGCGATGTTTAGACTTGCCAAGAAGATCGTTGACGTAATATTCAAGGATAGTGTGCATAATGTCATGAAAAATGTAGGTCATAGCCCACTGATAGGTAGCACCAGCATTCTTAAGGCCAAACGGCATGACATGATAACAGAAGGTTCCCCAAGGAGTTATGAAAGCGGTCTTATGTTGTTATGTTGATCGGCGGGTGCGACCAAAATTTGATTGTATCCTGAAAAGCCATCCATGAGAGAAAGCATTTCATGGCCCGCAGTGAGATCAACAAGTTGATCAATACTTGGGAGGGGAAAGTCATCCTTAGGGCAAGCGAGGTTAAGATCCCGGAAATCCATGCATATCCGAAGTCCCCCCGTCGCTTTAGTGACAGGTACGATGTTAGAAATCCATTGAGGATAGTCAATAGGCAAGATGAAGGAAACAGAGAGAAGTCGTTAAAGCTCTTCTTTGACCAAGAGGGCAATGCGTGGATGCATTTTTCTTAGTTTTTGTTTGACTGGTTTGGAATCGAGGTTTAGGGTAATGTTATGGATGGCAATTGTAGGATCAATTCCTGGCATGTCAGCGTAGGACCAAGCGAAAGCTTGGTTGCGGGTATGGAGAAAGGTAGTAAAGGCGGCTTGTTCTGATGTGTTAAGGGATTGTCTGATCTTCACTATGTGAGGATCCTCCTCCGTGTGGATGTTGATTTCTATAGTAGATTCATTCAGCATGGTTTGGGTTTCAGATGGTAAAGCTCGTTGAATATAAGAATCATCCGCGCCAAGGTAAGTGAGGATGGATTCGTCATCCTGACACTCCACAACATTAATCAAAGGCGAATCCTCTTCGATCATGTCTGGATACAGAACGGGCAAAGAAGATGGGTCCTCATTATCGTGTTGATAAGTGAGAGGACCTATGAAGATGGCATTTATGAAAAAAAAAAAAGTTAGGAGGGATAGATTCAGGGTCTATAGATTCTGTGGGTGATGATGGCAAAGTGGGTGATGATGGTTTGGTAGGGGTGACGTCATCTTCTTCCAGAATACAGCTGACACGAGGTGTCTCCTATGTATCTGTTTTAGGAAAACCGAGACCACTGCGATCATTATGTTTGCGTGTGGTGATGGGGATGAGCGTATGTCGGCCTTGTTCATAAAGACCAAAACCAAAGCCTTTCTAAGCACAGCGAGTCAAGAAAGTGAGGGCGAAGCGACGATTTGTCAGGTATTGGAAATCAGATTGGAAGGGAACCACACCAAGAGGAGGTTTAGGGGTAATGGAAGATGCGTCAACACCCCCATATGTTAGGTTGATGCGGCAATGGGGTGGTCCGTAAGAGATTACTTCCCCCACGCGACTGTCGTAGGTGGGATGTGCATGTAATTGTCCGTACTCCTGCGGGGTAGGGAAAGAACTAATGTTATATAGGCGGTACTTCCCCAGCGTAAGCCGTTGAAAAACATCTACTAAGGGGTCAGAGGTTGGGATGTTAGCTACGGGAAGGGAAGTGGTTTTTGCGACGGTGGTTTCATCAGTTGAAGGCATAGATGCAGTTGAGGTGGATGGTTGAGGTACATTTGAAGAGGATGGTTGGGTTGAATGTATGGGTGTTTTGATTGGTATAAGCACATCGTTAGGGAGGTATAACATATTCCATGTTTTAAAGGGGGGAGGATCAGCTTTTACGGTGTAGGACTTCCCCTCGTACTCAAATTTTATGCATCTATGTAATGTTGAGGGAACGCATCCCATGGCCCGGATCCAAGGACGACCCAGCAATATATTATATTAGAACTCTCCCTCAAGGACATAGAAGAGTTCAGGTAAAGTACGTGGTCCTACCCGAATGTTGAGGATCACGGTGCCTAAGGTAGAGGTAATAGCGTCATTGAATGACCACAACATGATGGGGGTTGGCACACATGTAGCTAGAAGGGATATTCATTTGTTGGAAAGATTTTGAATAGATGATGTTTAGGTTGGCGCCCTCGTCAATCATGACACGACGTACCCGAATATCCCAGACGTAAGCTGAGATGAAAAGGGCCGGGTCAGGATTCTTCGGTACCAAAGTCGATAATTTCATCTTCGCGAGAAACTGACAAGCAGCGGCTTGCTGTACAGAACCCGAAGTGGTTGGGGGCAGTTGGGTTGTTTGGGTGAGAGAAGCAACGTGATTGGGTGTTAGAATGGAGGCAACAGGCAGGGTTTCATTAGGTGAAACCTCTATCCCTTGAAGGATCTCAACGAGAGCTTGTCGATGAGATTCAAAAGTCTGAATGAGATCATACAGTGTCATTTTTACGGGTGATTGGTGAAGCTGTTTGATCATGGCTCGATGGGCAGCTCCATTAGAGACGGGGTAAGCGGGTCCACGAATAACTACTTTAGGTGGTGGTGCAATCGGGATGTTTGACGGAGAAAGAGATGCTGCAGGTGTGTTTTCTTTTGCTTTCCCATTGTTTTTCTGCCCTCGAGTAGCGACACTAATCATATTAATCTCGTAGACCTGAAATGAGAGGAAGATGGTTGGGATAAATCATGGTTTTCAAGAGGTGGGGTTGTAATAATGATAGATCTTGGTGAGGCGGGGACAGATGGTAGAGGAGAGGGAATTGAAGCTAAAGGTCTCTCCCTTCGTAAGTTGTCTTTCTTAACCTTTCTATCTGGGAGAGGTGACTGACGAAGGATGGTTTTTAAAGCTTTGCATCCCTCCACATCATGTCCTGGTGTGCGGTGATAGGTGCAGATTTTAGACTCATCATAACTTATTGGTCGAGGTTTAGACAGGTCATAAGGTCTAAGTGGGGGTAGGGAAAATGGTCGCATTCTCCACCAACATAGTAAGGATTTTGGCGTAAGATCCTTTGAGTGGGTCAAAATTGGATGAGGGTATTGGTTGTGCGGGTTTTGGTAATGTTTGGGCATGGTTGGTTTGTACGGGTGGTGTTTTAGCTGAGGGGTGTTGACATGTGTTTTTCACTAAACGTGGTTTCTTTGGCGCAGAAGTTACATTCGGCTGGTTAGATGATGAGGCTACAAATGACGTGGGTAGCGGGAAACAACCACGGAGAAAGGGGAGTGACAGCAAATAAATCCTTTGATGATGGAGTTTGTTTAGAGTTGATGGGTGGACAGGATATGTGGGGTAACGGTGTTGTTATACCCTTTGATCTCTGTATAGGTGCGGAAGGCGTAGGTCATTTTGAAGAAAACGCAGGAGGTATGATATATTGATGTAAGGTAGAGGGATGAGGTCCTAATATGGAAAGTGGGTATGACGATGAGGGTTTTGATTGTGATGGAGGCACAAATTGAGTTTGTCTCCTAGGCGGCGGGGCGGATTTATTTTTAGATAAATCGAGTCGCTTAGGCGGGTGTGTTAGACTGGGCATTGGTGAGGTCCCAAGCGTAGGGGAAGATTTTGGTTAAGTTGATAGAAGTAGACGGGGGCATTTGGTAGAGGTGAGGGGGGGTGAAGGTGAGAACATGGGAATTTTAAGCTTCTGTAAGCACTTCGGGTATATGGTGGAGGCATCAGGATCAGTCATTTGCATTTGAGTAGAATAAGGGGTATTCAAACGTTCCCATAGGATTCGTCTATCTTCTGGAGAATGACAGTCTTCAGGTTTGAATTGTAAATTTGGTACGGAAGAGAGGTAGGTTGTGATTCCAGTCCACTGTGGGCATGATACAGGGGGTAGATGAGGTACTGTATCAATAGATATTAAAAGGTCGACCGGTTGTTGAAAAGATTTAGGCGATGAAGGACTACTAGGCAGGAGGGCCATGTTTGAGAGGGTCTGTCATGGTTAAAGAATTTGGTGATGTCGGTGCAAGAGATTTCTCGTCTAAGGATGTCAAAAGGAGTGGCGTACCCTCCTCTTGTGCAGCAAGAGCGGTAGAGGGAGACGTCTGGCGAAATAGATAAATTAGATAACATTCGTTCGCAGTCTTGTAGGGATGTGGTATAAGAAGACTCATTGATGGGAAGAGAAGTCTGGGAAGTTAACTCCTTTATAGGTAAAGGAATGATTTCGCTTTGGCTTGATGGTGGTAAAGGAGGTTCGGGCTCCTGTGTTAGTGAAGAGGCTTGATTCAAAATTTTCTCGATAGAGGCTTTTGGCTGGGTATCGAAGACTGCATGGATCTCATGAACACTCTCCTCGGCTAAGATATCCTGGTTTGTGTTACTGTTGGGAGAGTGATTCGGGAATGGCTTGTTGAAGATTTTCAAATTTCGGTTGGCAGGGGCGTTAGGATTATCGAGGGGCTATACCCCCCGCATCAACCATTTCCTTGTACTATGTTTTTCAACATCTTGCAGTTTTCATGATTGTGTCCCTTCACACGGTGGAAGTTACAGAAGTCATTTTCTTTGTACCAGGAAGGTATGGTGCGAGTGGAATCAAATCCGGAATGAGGTTTAACAGGAGGTAAGGTAATGGCTCCTGCTTTGAGCATTTTATTTCCAATATCACACCATATGTCTCCCCCAAGGGAGTGGTAGTTGATGGGTTCCTCTTTATACTTATAAGTGGTTTTTGGGCGGGATATTGGACGGTGGTTGGGATTTGACCATCACCGCATGGATAGCTCCTTTTGATTTAGAAGAAGTGGACGTGTGAGGAGTGGTGGTATTTGGTTTATTGGTGGAATCTGTAGTTTGGAAAGTGGAGTTTTTGTTACGCAACCGCAATTTCTCTTCCTCTAAGGCTCGAATTTCTAATTTTTGAGCCATAGTAAAAGGCCCTCATCGAATGTACGGAAAGTTTGAATTTGGAGGGTAGGGGAGATGTGCTTAGCGCAGGCCCACCGTAAATAGTTCGATAAGTTCGTTTTGAGGCAAGGCATATGTAAGTTGGTTGATAAGGCCCCCGCCATCATCCAACGAAATCTGCGATAGATTCGTCTTCAAATTGTCGGGATGGCATAGAGATCGGTAATAGATACTTTCTTGGCAAATGTTAATGGAGAAATGATCCAAGAAAGATTGGGCTAGTTGGTTAAAAGAGAAGATTGAGTGTTGGGTTAAAGCACTGTACCACTCCAAGGCAGGTCCTGATAAGGACATGGGAAAGGTGCGGAGTAACAAGGCATCATCATGGGCAATCAAATAACAAGCATGTCTAAATGATCGCAAGTGTTGTTGAGGATCCTCTTTACTATTAAAACGAGTAAATTTTGGCAACTCCCATTGAGGAGGATATGAATGAAGGGGGACAGAAGGGTGAATGGGCTCCCGACAAACTTGCTCGTATGTCAAGGCGCTACGACTTCCTGAAACAGAAGCCTCCAGGTTTTGCATTTTGTCCATCATTTTGTTTAATTAGATCAGCAGTTGGATGAGATGATGGTGTGGTTGTGGTAAACGGAGGCAAATTGGACCAAGGACCACCGCTAGACACTGGTGGGGTTATGTGTTGATAAGGTGTGGAGGATGAATATGTTGAGGCGACCGAATAGGGATGTCCCATATAGGATGTTGAGGGTCACTGGATACGTGTATGGGAATGAAAAGGTAGGCGGAGCTTGAGAAGGAAAGCTCGTGGTGGATAGGTGGCAGAGAGCAAGTCATGAATGGAGCAGTCTGCAAGAGAGATGAGGTAGGGGCGGTCGGTGGTAATGATATGTGGGGGTCCAAGGTTAACAAAAGGAAAGCTAATCGGGGTCGTATGAACCTCTGAAGCCGTCGGATTGGGAGACGGGGCTAGAGATGCAGGAAGCAAGGCGGTATAATCAGGCGGAGTGGGGAGATAAATGAGCAGCTATACTGATAGGCATACCGACAAGGAGCTGACCATCAGGTGTACGGTCAGGGGTATGAGACAAATAGTATTGTACAGCGCTAGAATTAGCATCCAGGAAACTTGGCAAAGTCCTTATCTCCCACAGGAATTTTAGGAACCTCGCTGGTATCCGTAGGATTTCCCACAGAATGTGAAGGGGGGTGATTCAGGCAAAGAAACAGAGAAAGCCATGTGAAACCATAGCGGGCAGCTTGCTTTCGAGTGATAACAACCATGGACAGAAGTTCACAGTAGGGTTTCAATCTGTCAGGAATAGAAACAAACTTAGACCGGTAAAATTGGTAGGTTGCTGGTTTGTCAGGAATTGGAAAAGACAGTAACCGATGTCGGTTATACTATAGCCGGACGTCGGTCAGGTAACCGATGTCGGTCATAAGAAGTCTGGACTAACAAGATATAAAAAGGCTGCTAATTTGATTTTTAACAATGTTTAGTATACTTGTCCAATTATTGATCACAAAAGACAGGGTATGAGAAAGAAAACAGAACTACAAACAAGCAAGATGCACACGCAAATCCAGAGACTAACCCTAGGGTTAATTTTAATTATCGTGGGCTTATACCTTTAGACGTAGAATGATGTCGGAATCCTAAACATAAGACTTAGGGGAAATGTCAAGTTGTTTTGGCTTATAAGGTTACCTCAATCGGGTGGAGGAATACCGCGGAAAAAGGGGGGATGTTTGAGCTGTTGTGTTAATTGTGAAGTGATTTGGTATGTGTTGTGCAGTGAAAGTAAGATTAATTTCCTGTTAATACCGTGGATATCACCCCCACGTGTACGACCTGTTACTTAATCTACGTTCACTAGAATTAAAAAAACAACAAGCAGGAATGCAATGCACGTGTTTAAAACCCAAATCGAAAATTATGTTTGATGAAGCAAGAGAGATGACTTTCACTAATACAAAACTAGGAAAGCAAGACAAATTCCTTTACGAAATATATGACAAAAGTAGCAACAGCAAGTATGCTTCCTAAAATGAAAAATAAGCAAGAGAAACAGAAACCCAAAATGGGTCCCACCGGGCGTGCCAAAATGTTTCACTCGGAAATGTTTCGTTCCTTTTAGAAACAGATAAGGTTAGGGGCTAGGAGGAATACCTGTAGAATGTCGAGATGGTGTGTGTGTACCGTAGAGAAAGATCAGGCTGACTGCTAAGAACTCCTTTTTGTTTTGGAAGGACTACCTGCAAATAAGAACACAAGACCAAAAGATTTTAATTAGACAATAAATGAGGGAGCTGCCTTGGGCCCAGGAAATATAAAACTTCCTTTCGAAGGTGGTCAGTTCCCCTGCTAATATGAATTAACACAAAATACTATAAGATATCAATTAAGTTGTTTCGTTGAACTGGGTAGGGGAAAGGCTGGTTTTCTGGTTTTGATCAGAGGAACCGATGGCTGTTACTGATAACCGATGCCGGTTACTGATAAACCGATACCGGTGGGTTCTAGGATCTTCTTGGTAGCTATGGTGTTTGTAAGGCTGGTTTATGGATGATATTAGGAAATGAGATGATGAGGGGTAAAGGAATGACAGTTAGATGCAATGGCACGTTGGGTAGTGGAATCAGAAACGGATTTAGGAGGACTGAGATTTAAGAAGCATAAGAAATGTTATAACAGAGGACATGCAAGATGTGACTTACTGGTTTTGACCAGGATGCAAGCTGATCTCCTTTGCTGTAAACACTTCTGGTATTTCCACTCGTCTCTGCTCGGGTCAAGTGAAGATTTGGACTCTGTTTCTCGCTCCCAATGCTCTCTGTTGATCCCAAGAAATCCTTTGACTGATCCCAAAATGAAATTCCGATTTGTTGTTTTGGTTTGGGGGAGCCCATTTATAGGGAACCGATGGCGGTTGCGTAACCGACGGCGGGTCGAGTAGGAACCGGCATCGGTAAGGAAAAGGTAGGCTATTTTTAGTAAAATAGCCCACCTTCCCTGCTTTTCTCCCGAGAGATCAGTTGCGGGCTTGGTCAAGTGACTAGAAGGTCGGTTTTGGGTGCGAGAAAGGGGTCATTAGTTATGGGTGTAGGTGTGGACCAAGTTAGGGGTCTTAATTAGGTTAGTTTTAGGGTTAGGGCTAGGTCATGATGAAGTGGCAAAGTGAGGTGGTAGGTAGGGTGATGTGGATTTATCAATTAGAAGGCAATTAATAAATAATTGTGTAAGGTTTAGGTGATGAGGTTATATTGCGAGATGAGATGCGGGTCACAAGGGGTCGTAAGACACGAATTTGGTGTCTATACTATATTATGCTCGACATGACCTAGATATTGTTGTCATTGTTCATGCACTTCAAGTATGGAGGCATTATCTTCTTGGTAGACCTTTTGAACTGAAACATGATCATCTTAGGTTGAAGTATATTTTTACTCAGCCAAATCTGAACACAAGACAATGAATATGGCTAGAATTTTTATCTCAGTATGATTTTGACATAATTTATATTAAAGGAAAATAAAATAGAGAAGCAGATTCTCTAAGTAGTAGGAAGCACATTTCTACTCTTATAACATTGAGAACTTAGTTTAAAGATGAAGTAAAAAGTGTCATGGCATGTGATTCTTATTTTCAGCAAGTAAAGACAACACTCACTATAGATCCAAATGATGTTAGATATAAAGGTTTTCACTTTGACAATGAAGGAATCATACGGTTTGAAAACAAGGTATACATACCCTTGTGAAATGATTTAAGAAAGAAATTGTTAGCTTAATTTCATAATTCACCTTTTTTTGGACACCCTGGCATTACGAAAATGCTTGATGATATAAAACAACAATATTTATAGAAAGGGATGAAAAAGGTTGTGATAGAATTTGTGACAAATTTCTTAGAGTGTCAATGTGTTAAAGTTGAGCATATGCATCTAGCTGGTTTACTGTATCCTCACAACATACCGCAATATAAATGGCAAGTAATAAGAATGAATTTTATACAAGGGTTTCCTATGTCAAGAAATAAACATGATGTTATTCTATTGGTTGTTGATAAACTAAAAAATGTATCTCATTTTATTAATTTCCTCATTACAGATTAATTACAGCAACCCTACTTAACAACTAGGTTATTTAATCCTTAAGATTTAGAGTTAAAAATGCAATAGATGAAGTTAAGCAGATAAAAATGCTTTATATCCAATTCATATGGAATGAATTAAACTAATAACATCTTAATTCATGTTTTTACATTAAAGGCCCAACACACATGGAAGTGTCATTTAATTTACTCACTTAATATCATACCATAGCTTATATAAGATCAAAGGAAGATCCCTTTTTCCATATTAGACTTCATTGAAATGAAGTCTAATTCTCTTTTTAATTATCTTATCCTACATTCTTATTTAGTAAGGAAGTATACAAAAGAAAGGACACCTTTCACTACCTACAGATAGCGATTAGGATTCATATCAAAAAGGTCTTTAATTAAGACTATGATTCATTTCAAAGGATTTGTATTTCCTTTCTCATTATTGAGGATAGAATGTCTAATTTATAACCCCATTGCACTTTTTAACTTATATCTCAAAGTATAATTCTCATTTAATCATTTGTTATAACTTATAGTCCTAATGAAATGGTTGAAAATTAGATGAAAGAATGTCAACTTTACAAGTTGTGTTTTCACTTAGAGAGGGTAGCTATAGTATAACACCTCATTTCAGATCTATGTTTATTCTATTCAAAACCATAAAAGTATGTTACTATCTATAAAACAAAGTATTACTCATACATTTCCATTCAATTCAATACCAATAAGGAATTACATCAAGTGCAAAAAATATTCACACATATTTTATTCAACAAGGAGTAATTCATACATTTACAAGTTCAAACACTTAATACAGTGCTAAATATCAAACAACAACATTAAATTACTTTCAAATACAACTTTATTTTCCATCAAGTACATTTCAGTAATGAATCATTTTTCATCATAAAAACGTCTAGTCTCTTGAATAAAAAAATGTAACTTCCTAAAGATATTTCTCCTTTTCATCACTTATGAAGTCCATCTGTAAAATTTCTAGCATGGGTCAGTTCATTGAACTGAGCATAATAAGTACTAAATCATTAAAATGACATGCTTTTAACTAATTGTTTCATAAAAAGAAATATGTTGTTATGAAACAATCCCGAAGAAAATTCAGAAAGACATAGCCAAATAAGGTTAGTATAATCAATAGAAGAAAGAGAGAGAGAGAGAGAGAGAGAGAGAGAGAGAGAAACAACAAATCAAAATTAAGGTTAGGTCATGAAGATATAACAACTTCAACCTTCCATACTAATGAATTTTCATCAAAAGATTTTTAACATAGTAATTCAAATAAGTAACATTTCATCAGAATTTCACTACTACTTTCTTACATTTCTGTTTCATGATCACTCATTCTAGTTATTTCCTTTAATAGAATAAAGTAACTATCCTAACTATATTTTAGGCATAGTTAAACTAGTAGATCATTTACTAGCATTACTTCCATCTCAATATTTATTTAACCTAAATTCATCCTAAAATTTGAGCTAACAACAAATAAACTTAAATAGCATAAGAAATAAGTTAGGATAGCCCAAATAATCGTAACATTTAAGTGTCTTGGATTAAAGTGTCGTTAATGCTCAAACTCAGAACTAGGAACAAATTCAAGTTAAAAACCAAACAACTAAATTAGACCTCTTAAAGGGGTAAGGTTACTCCTAACAAGAAAAGGAGTTACATTCTAATATCAAAAAGATAAACCATTTCTAATAATACCTTAAGTGGTTAGAATGGTTAATTTTAAAATCTATAAAAACACATTAACCATCCAAATACATCCTGCAAAACATAACTCTTCATCCAATTAATTTCAACTTCAGCTTTACTTCCCTAACAACATTATGAAATAATTCATAACAGATAGTCAAGAAGTCACATAACAAAACAAACCAGAGGAAGATAACATCTTCACCAAGTTGAAGATGAAAGAAAATTAAATGAAGCAAGGCAAGAGAAAGATCACTACCCAACAAATCTTGTATGATAAAAGAAAACCATAGGAAAATAATGACCTATATTGACATGGTCCTTTATCTAATGCATCAAACCAAAATTCCCAACAAAGATCTAATCTAGGTTTGAGTTGAATGAGAACAAAAACTGGTAGAATGGAAAGAATGAAGAGCAACACATTCCAATACCTTCCATCATCCAAAGAGATGGTATAGATAGCATATATTACCACAAGATAAAAATTAAACCATCTCCCAAAAGATACAAAGATGTAAAGAAGAAATTAACAAAAGGGTAAGTCTTAACCATATTCCCAACTCAAGTCCCATATAGGAAAAAATGTGAACTATATGATTAATCAAAAATAGGAGTAATCAATTCCATTGTCACGAAAAACATTTCCTAAGATATGAAAGAATAAAAATTGGGTTTAATGGCTCAAGATCAAAGAAATAGGTTAACCTAATAAAACAAACAATGTCAATAGAAGCTATCAAAAAGTTCAAGTCAACAATAATAACCAAAATAGAGTGACCCATACCCAAGGGATTTTTCCTCTTCATAACACCAGATTTCATACTTTCAAAGGTTATCAAAAGACCCAAAATAAATAGAAGAAAACTGAATAATAATTTCCTTATGGGATTCAAAAAATTAGGCCTAAAAAACAACTAACCAATTCCAACAAATAGAAGAAGTATACATTTGCCAATCAAAATCCCAACAATTTATCTTTCCTAAATAATCACTAGGTCAGAAGTCTGCAACTAAAAAATAATACAACAAAACCCATATTCACAATTATAGACAGTGATAGAAAAACAATCATGCTCGCCTATTTTTAACATTCCCTCAGCACTCAAAGGAATACATGTATAAGGAGTCATCATAAATTTTTTATTCCTAAAGAATCATGTAAGATTCAATCAATAGTCAAGGTATTCAAAATAGTTTAATAATTGTAGTTCCCCAACCGAGAGGAAACAAGATCATTCAAGAACAAGATCCATGAATATTAAAGAAAACCAAAATACTTATAAGATTTAAACAGTTCATTACAAGACCATCACACAATTTTTCAACTTGGTCTCAAGTCCATGTAGAAAGGCTTATAGCATAATCCAGCTATCCAAACAAGAGAAAATTGAAAACCCAGATCACATGTTTCCTCATTCATATAGAATCAAAAGAGCATTTCCCAATAAACTAATACAAAACCTCAATCAGAGTAATATTATCAACTAGAATAAAAACCAATATATTCCAAAGAGCAGAGTTGTTCTTATGAAACACTTAAATAAAAGCTAGAATCTAAATGGATAGAGCCTATCATGCTTGATAACTCTTTTCCTTCACCAATTCATAGAAGTTTCCAAGTAGAGCCTTAATATTCTTTTTGAAATGCCAAAAACCACACAAAAAACTTCCTCTATCTCCTCCTTATAGTCTCACAGTGCCAACCCCTTTCTTCCATGCTATGCAAGGGAGTAAAAACTCATGCATTAACACATTGCAATGTAAAAATTGAACTGGAGGTTTGAAAACAAAAACAACCTCATGTAGAGCTCCATCTCCAAACCAAATGAATTGAACAAAACCAAACCCTCTTTATTTTTTTCCCTAGGTGGTTTCTCTAAGTTCCAAAAAATAAATGCAGAGTAGGACTGTTATTTCTTTCCTTTTTTTCCCACCACCTCCATCTCCAAATTTGGAGTGGATTTATTATTTGAAAAAAACATGCATCCTAAAAATTTGGCAAGAAATCCCAACTCAACATCATAAATATTTCCAATTCCTTCACCAAATTTGGATGAAGAAAGAGATAAGAGCTTAATAAATTGCCATTAATTTCCTTGAACTCACTACCTCCCACTTGCCTCTTTCTCCCATGTCATTTCATATACCCCCTTATAGGTTATCCATTCCCTTAGTTAAGTTAGACACTAACTTAAGAAATTAACATAAGTTCATACGTAGGTCCATAGTTTTATTCTAGGTCCCTCTTAGGTTATTTTTCATCCACGATTAACATAAGAACATATTGACTTAGGTTAGGTTTAACCCTTTTTAGGACTAGAGTCACTAGTTTTAAGGAACATAGTTATAGTTAGGTATAAATTCCCCAATGACAACTTCATCATACAATAATAGAAAAATAAGAACCAGATTGTTACTGGATTAGATATGAAGTAGAGTATCCATGACGAGGGTCATTCATAACCCTCACACACTCAAGATCTATAATCACTTTCATCTATCCAAATTGGACATCATGGCAACAAGACATGCAAATTAGAAACATACCTTGGATCAATGGAATTGATCCAAGGTAATGTTGTTTGATTCCTCTTAAATTATGAAAAGTGAAACTCAAATTCATAATCCTGAGAAATGAATTTATTCATGCACAAAAGAGATGGATTTCTTCATTTTCAATTAATTAGAAAATTAACAAGAATGTACCTATTCCCAACAGATAACTTCCTATATTTTTTGCAAACATGATTTTCTAAGTCATAAGAGTACACCATCTTAAGACGAAATCACGTGTCAACTGTTTGTACATTTTATTGTAGAATTCATCATAAGTATCAGTCATGCTAGAGGAGTTACATACCTCCCTCCTTAAAAAGTATCATCGTCTCGATGATTAACTTAGTCTAATAACTTTAAAAAAGAATATAACCAAATTATAATTCTTCCATTCATAAGTTCATAACAGAACCAGATTTGAGAAATTCAAATTTTCATAATTATTCATTAATAGAATAGTTGTTTCAATACTAAAGAATTTAGTATCTACCAAAAACTGGCATATTTATTGATATAATAAGAATGAAATATTCAAGTGTTATCAATAAAAAGAATCAACTCTATTTAAATAAATGTGGAAAAGTCAGTTTTCATATATTCGATGTTTTCCCATGTTGACACTTTCTTCATTAAACTGGTCCCATTGGACCTTACATTGACTTATTTCATGATTTTTTAAGCACATCTATCAAGTTTGCATAGCACTTGAATGGGTTTTACCATGAGTATTCTTGGGTCTTGGACCTGTAATGAATTCCAATTTAACACATGTGATAAATATTGAAATGTATTTCTTAAGTAAAGAAATATGGAAAACATCATGCATTCATTTTTTATTAGCGGGTGGTGAAGCTAACAGGGATTGGCTCCTAGGGGCGATTATTTCAAGACGATTTCAACAGAAAACAACAAGCAAGAAGTGATAACTTGAAAGCCTTCCAAGAAAGGACCTTCTCAGCATGCTTAACTCTTACAATTAAGTCAACCAAAATGTGTATTAAGGTGGGACATAACTAGCCTAGAGGTTGCTTCCTTAGAAACAGTCTCCATGAATCAACAAAACTTGTTATTTCATTGTAGTAAGGATATCAGGTCCAATTACCTCTTTGTCCAACTATGCTCTAGAAACTCACTAGAGTTTTTACATTTCCTTCATGTTATCACCAGATCACAACACCCTTACTATTTACACATCATGCATATACTTTGATCTTAGAGTGTCACCCTGGATCACATGGGTACTATCTCCAAGCTTGTGGGACTTGCTACTTGAGATAGACCTCCATGTGCAAGTTAAAGTTACTTGCTCTTAGTGCTCCTCCTCCATAATCTAATCCAGCATGTTGGAAAAACGTAGCTTTCCTGACCTGGTCCTTCCAAGGGACTCCAGAGAGATTTCTTGGAAATAGAACCTACACTTGAGCGGTGATACACCATTTACTGAGAAGCGTGTGATGATATCCAGTCATTATTTCCAATGTGTGAAAACTAGCATTGGTTTCTTCCATCACTTGAAGCACCCCTTCTAACAGTACTGGACCTTAATTCTCAAATCCATTCACAAAAATATTTAAATTACCATCCTACAATTTATTTTTCCTTGAAGTGCTCACTTTCCCATGACCATCCTCACCCTTGTAATCAAGGTTTGAAGGGGCAAGAAGAATGCAAAAAAACACAGCAGGGGAAGATGCATCCAAAATTTTGCATTTTCCATTGCTTCATCTTATGTACAGTTCAATCTGCTAGAAGATGAGGTCATCCTCATCCGCATGCTCTTACAGGGAAGGAGTCCACTACAAGCATATTGTAGCACATTGGCTTCAAAAAGCATTTTGAAGAATGAGCCCTTCATGCAAAAGAATCTACCACTTTATTCTACTGGACCCAAGGCACTCAAAGAGTTAGTCAAATACATAAGATAGGGAGAGAGAGAGGGAAAAATCACCATGACCTAAAATCTGTCCTTGAACACTTGTTCAGAAGGTATCAAGTGGAGTGAAATGATAGTTTATTTCTGTATAAAAATCCTTCCCAGTGTTGTCCCGCTGATGCAGTAGAGAAATAATGATGACTAGGCCTCTTACATCTCTCCTATATACCAATGGAATGCATGACTTGGAAATAGGCCATCTGTAAAACAAAATGAACATATTTGGTTACCAACAAAGAAAAACTCAATTTCTTAATTCTTTGTTCAGATTGGGATCCTTAAAACATTTTTCCAAGCCCGTACCATTTTCATGTCCATTTTGCTAGGGAAATGGTGGAATTTATGACACCTCTAATTTCCATCCCTATTTTGGGTCTGCCAAACATTATTTGTCATTTGACGAAGAATTTCTATTTAATTTGACCAGAGATGGATATGTGACCATGTTTATCCGGTAATTAAATTCATGGAAAAGTCATGCTCAATCCTAAAGCTAACTTTATGAAAATCAGAGGCTGAAGTAAAATATTTAATGGCCATTCGAAGCTCAGCAGGTTCAAACATCTGACTGATATCGCTTCACTGCGGCTATTTTCACCAAACTTGGGTCTTCGTGTCCCAGCTATCCTGCTAAAAAATCTCCACATCACCTGATTTGGGATTCCTTATCCTTGCATGTCTAAAATGTTGACTAGATTGTGAGGGTCGTTGACTTCTACATTTGCTGCATCCCATTTAGGTCGGCTCCTTGTGCGGCTATTTTACCTTTTCTCATTCTTGTGTCCCAAAGTCCCGACCATCCTGAACACATTTCTCTTCCACCTGTAATGCATATGAATTTTGGTAAAATCATATTTTCACATCCTACACATACCTATGTTCTAGATGTCTCGCCGACCACGATGAGACGAAAACTTTGCTTTTACCAATTTTCACTGCCTGCGGCCATTTCATCTTTGTGCGTCCTGCTTGGCATACCTACGTCCCAAATGTCCCGCGGACCACCTTTTTGGAACCCAAAAATGTCCAATTTTTCCACAAAACACTTGAATGAGCCCATTTTTTGGATTTTTTCTAATTTTCTCTAACTTCTTTGGTTTTTTCCTGGATGGGGAAGTTAGAAAGAAACCAAGGGGACCCCAAAAACATGATTTTTGGCCTTGAATTAATTATACTGGCTCAGGACTGAATAATTTGTGCAAATTATCCAAAACACCATGGGTAGTGAATTTGGAATAACACTTCCGTATAATGCTTTGAAAGGTGCCATTTTCAAATAGGTGATATGTGTTATTATAAGCAAAATCAACAATGGAAGGTACTCTTCCCATTTGTACTGCTGATCCATGTAGTACATTCGTAACATATCTTCCAAAACATTATTAACTCTTTCACTTTTCCCATCTATTTCAGGATGGTATGTTGAACTAAAATTTATTTTAGTTCCTAAAGCTGCATTGAGTTTTTTCCAAAATCTAGATGTCATTCTTGTATCTCCATATGATATGATCAATTCATGTACACCGTGTAATCTGAAAAATTCATGCACAAATGTTTTTGCTAAAACATGTGAATCATCCTTAAGATTACCAACAATAAAATGTGCTACCTTTATTAGTTTATCAACAACTAGAATAACATCATGCTTATTTCTTGACATTAGGCAGCCCTTAAACAAAATCCATGCTAATTACTTGCCATTTATACTGCGGTATATTATGAGGGTACAATAAACTAGCTATATGCATATGTTCAGCCTTAACATGCTGACATTCTAAGCAGTGTATCAAAAATTCAATTACATCTTTTTTCATCCCTTTCCAAAAATATTTTTGTTTTATATCAGCAAGCATTTTCATAATTCTGGGATGTCCTTGAATAAGGTGAATTATGAAATTCAGTTAACAACTTCCTCCTTAATTCATTTCCTGAAGGTATATATACTCTTTTATCATATCTCAATATTCCTTCATCATCAAAGTGAAAACCTCTATATATCATATCATTTGGATCTGTAGCAAGTGTTGTTTTCACTTGCTTAAAATAAGAATCAGATTCCATGATACTTTTTACTTCATCCTTAAACTGAGTTCTCAAAGTTATAAGTGTAGACATATGTTTCATATGACTTAATGAATCGACCACTCTATTTTCCTTGCCTTTTATATAACTTATGTCAAAATCATACTGAGATAGAAATTATAACCACCTTCATTTTCTTGCATTCATATTTGGTTGTGTGAAAATATACTTCTTCCCAAGATGGTCATTCTTTAATTTAAAAGGTCTCCCTATAAGATAATGCTCCATACTTGAAGTGTATGAACAATGGTAGCAAGCTCTAGGTCATGGGAAGCAAAATTTAGGTCACACAATTTGATTTTTCTGCTTTTATATTCTATAACATGCTCATTTTATAATAAAATACCTCCAAGCCCTTCCTTGGAAACATATGTTACTACAGTAAAGTCTCCATTTGGATCGGGTACAGCCAAAACAGGTGCAGATGTTAATTGATTCTTTAGAGTCTTAACTGCAAATTTGTATTTTTCACTCCACAAAAATTTCTTATCTTTCTTCTGCAAACAAATTTATTAGTGCAGCGACCTTTAAAAAGTCCTTAACAAACTTTCTATAGTAACCAATGAGACCCATGAAGCTTCTGACTTCATGTACATTCTTAGGTGTAGGCCACTCAGTTATTGCAAAAAAATTGATGGGTCTACTGCTATCCATCTTTACTTATTACATGCCCTAGATAGTGCACTTTTGTCTCATAGAAATAACATTTGGAAAACTTACCATACATTCTTCTTTTTCTTAAGATTTCCAGAACTATCTTCAAATGTTCATGATGCTCATCAATGCTTTTAGAATATATGAGAATATCATCCAAGAATACAAGTACAAATTTTTCCAAGTATTCTTGAAAGATATTATTCATTGAATTCATAAAATTTGTAGGTTCATTTGTCAAACCAAAAGGTAAAACTGTGAATTCATAATGCTCATACCTTGTCTTAAAGGTTTTTTATGAATATTTTTATTTTTGATTCTAAGCTTATGATATCCAGATATCGAAGATCTATCTTAGAATATACTGATGTATCACGCATCTGATCAAATAGATCATCAATTCTAGGAAGTGGATATCTATTTTTGATAGTTGTTTTGTTTAACATCCTATAATCAATGCACAATCTAAGTGTTCCATCTTTATTTTTCACAAAAATTACCAATGCTCACCAAGGTGAGACACTTGGTCTTATCAAACCTTTAGACAATAGTTCTTATAGTTGTGCCTTAATCTATTTTAGTTCAATGGTAGTCATTCTATACGGTGCCTTGGAAATGAGTTTGGTTCCTGTCTTGATCTCAATCATGAAATCAAACTCATGTTTTGGTGCAGAAAACTGGGTAGTTCTTTCAGAAACACATCGCTGAAATTTCGTAACAGTGGGTATCTTTCCAAAAAATCACTATCCCCTTTAGTTGTTTTAGAAATTTTTATTACATACATGGTACATCCTTTGTTTTTGGCCTTTTTAAGCCCCATGGCTGACAATTTCCTAACTAAAATATCACATTTTATCCCTTGGATGTCTGTTATTTTCTGCAGATCATCTAGACAACTAATATGTTTTTCAAAACAATCAACCTTTTCTTTATGTTCATCAATCCTAGTTAACACCTATGATTACATCATAATACCCCGAAGGAGCAACGTAAAGATCAACTTCAGTGGAAAAACTAGGAAATTCTAGGAATGCTCCAAAAAGACACATACTAACTGTGTGGACAACATTATTTTGATAATGTACAACCCATGATTTATCAAATTTCTAGCTTTTATTTTAAATTTTGAAGCTAATTTAGTAGAAATAAAGCATTCAGTAGCTCTAGTATCAAAAATTATAGTAACCAGTATACCAAATAACTTACCTAGAAATTTAATAGGTGTAACTTTCTTTTCAACTTGTTTGTCAACTACTGCAGCATGTATCTTATGTTGTTGATTACATTCATCCTTTCTTAGAGGACACTAATTTTCATAGTGATCTTTTCCACAATTGTAGCAGCCTCCTACAGGTCCTTTCTTAGGCTCAAATTTATTTCCATCCTTAAAATTATCATTTTTTACTCCATAGGACTTTTGTCCATTATTATTGTTCTTAACAAAATTGTTTCAAACATTAGCAGCAGTTTCTTATTATTACCAAAACAAAAATTTAGCACCAAACATTTTTCCATGGTCCCTTTTTGGGTGCAAGGGATGAAGAAGAATTAGGAATTTTCTTTCTGATTTCCTCCTTATGTGCAGAGATTTATTTCAATTTTTTCTCCTGCCTTATGGTTTTTTCAACAACCCATTCCATGGTGGTTGGGTTGTGAACATCTACTTCACCACCTATAATAGGATTTAATCCCATAATGAATTTCTATATCCTAGAACTTCTCATCAGTTTGATATTGAGGCACAGAGAAGCTTAGTAAAATTCTTCCCAGTACTCCGTTACACTTAACTTTCCTTGAGCTAAGTTCTGAAATTTAGTCATTTTCTGATCATAGTAAAGTTGTGGCAGCCATCATTGCCTAAAATAATTTTTAAATTGATCCCAAGTGATTTTGGTTTCATCAATGTTTAATTCAACCTTACACCAAGAAGATTCCTCATGGGAAAGATGATAAGCTCCCCATATTCTTTAGTTTCCTCTGATAATTGCCTTATAGCAAAGTACTTGTCCATTTCATTGAGCCAGTTCTTAGCCATCTCCCAGTGTATGCCATAAAATTGGGTGGACTTATCCTTTTTATATCATTTGTGAGTTTAGCCACCAATATCACCTTTTTATTCTCAGGCTGATTAGGTACATTTGCATTAGCATTGGCATCGTTATTGTTATCAACAGCCCAAATTTCCAATATTGGTGTTATCCAAGGAGGTGGTTGATTGTTATTACCAGCATCTTCTTCATCCTCCTCATTTCCCATTACTTGTTGTTCTAGATAGCAAGATGATCTCTTGTGTCCAATACGGAAGCAAGGATATCATCAATTTTTTGGGAATTAGTTGCTTCTCCACCTAGTGGTGGGTTTTTTGCAGCATTTCCTCTTGTTCTAACCATTTTCTGTTAACAAGAAAATTTAAGTTTTATCATATTATGGACACAATAGGTCCAAGATTTGTAACCTTCAACTCTGATACCAAGATGTAACATTTCCATTTTAAGACTTTAGAAACAGCAGAATTTTTTTTTTTTTCATAATGTTCTCTATTCTAAATTAATATAATTTAGAACACACATTCTAAAGCTAATCATTCTCATAACAGAAAACCATATGTAGTTGTAAATGACTCGGTGAAACACCGATCTCTCATTTCATGACTGGGTATCATTCTGATCTCTCATGTCAAATTTTTAATGTGTATACTACATATATTTGGTTTTTTACCGTTTTAGAGGTATCAAGTGTTCTGTTTAAGATGCCTATCTAAATATTTGTTACCAATATTCATCTGAAATCCCACTTTTTAAACTAGGTGACATAGGACAACGCAACCAACAACTTGTGATACTTTGGCCAAAGATTTTAAACATATTCTTCATGTTTATATTCCTAGACAACATACTTGTTAAACAAAATAAGTCCTTCACCCAACTTGATATGTTATCTATAATGGTCTTCATTGAATTTTGTCATTCCACTTGTTCAAGGTTTAATCCTAGTCAAGATTAACAACATGGCCTAGTGTGGAGGACTGCTTACAAAGACTAAGGGTACTTATACATACTCAATCGACTTATGTCTATTGGAAGTGTCTATTTATCCTAAGTCATCGTGAGTTGACCCCGACACTAGATAATGCCCCTATCCTTACCTAGTGAAGAACTGTGATCAAGACATAAGTTATGTTAGTATAGTTGAACAAACTCTGAAGGGTTTTGAAACATGTCAACTACAACATAGTATCCTCGTGAAGACCCTAGGCATCACAAAAGTACTATGCTACAATTGGTTTGTGTCAACATCCAACTAATATTTACTCATCTGGATGGACATACCTTATATAGAAAGTTATATCTTATTAATTTCCTTGTTAAATATTAATTACAACAACCCTACTGAACAAATAGGTTCCTTAATCCTTAAGATTCAAAGTAAAAAATGCAATAGATGAAGTTTAGCAGATAAATATGTTTTCTATCCAATTCATATGCAATGACTTAAACCAATAACATCCTCATTCATGTTTTACATAAAAGGCCTAGCACACATGAAAGTGTTATTTATTTACTCATTTAATACAGCCATAACTTATTTAATTTTTGAGCAAGTCCCTTTTTCCATATTAGACTTCATTGAAATGAAGTCTAATTCCTTTTTTTATTAAGGAAGTCTACATGAGAAAGCACACCTTTACTAACTAAAGGTAACAATCAGGATTCATGTTAAGAAGGTCTTAAATTAAGACTATGATTCATTTCAAGGGAGTTCTATTTCCTTTCCCTTATTAAGGGTTAAAGTCTATTATAACCCCATTGTACATTATAAATTATTATCAAAGTTTAAATCTCATACAAATATTTGATATAAATATAGTCATAGTGATATTGTTGAATATCAATGTAAGAATGTCAACTTTATAAGTTACATCTTCACTAGAGAGGGTAGTACATATAACACCTCATGTCTCTATTTATTTCATTCCAAACCATAAAAATATGCCACTATTTGTAAAATAGATTAATATTCATTATTTCCAATCATTGCATGTCAAAATAAATTACATCAAGTACAAACATATTTCACACATATTTCATTCAACAAGGGGGAATTATAAATTTACAAGTCCAAACACTTCAGACATTACTAATATCAAACAACAATATTTAAATCAATTTCAAATACAACTTTCTTTCCATCAAGTACATTTCAGTCATGAACCATATTTCATCATGAAAATATCTAGTCTCCTTGATAAAAAAATGTAACTTCCTAAAGATCCTTCTCCTTTCATCACTTACAAAGTTCATCTCCAAAATTGATAGCACTGGTTATTTCATTAAACTGAGCATGATAAACACTAAATCATTAAAACAATATGCTTTCAACTAATTTTTTCATAAAAATAACTTTGTTGTTATGAAACAGTCCTAAAGAAATTAAAAAAGACATAGCAAAAAGGAGTTACAATACTCAAATAAAATAGAGAGAAAAAGAGATATACAACAAATCAAAAGTAAGGTTAGGTCATGGAATATAACAACTTCAGTCTTCCATACTATTGTCTTTTCATCAAAAGAATTTAAACAATAATTCATATAAGTAACATTTCATCAGAATATCACTACTACTTTTTTACATTTATTTTTATGATTACTCATTCAATTAAATCCATTTAACAGAAGAAAGTAACTATCCGAACTATATTTTAGGCATATTTCAGCAGTGGATCATTTACAAAAATACTTCCATCTCAATATTTCATCAACCTTGATTCATCCTAAATCTGAGATGCCAACAATTGAACTTAAATATCATAACAAATAAGCTAGGATAACCCAAATCATCGTAACATTTAAGTGTCCCGGATTAGAGTATCCTAATACTAAAACTTGGAACTAGGAACCAATTTAAATTAAAAACCAAACAAGCTAAATCAGACCTCTTAAAGAGGTAAGGTTACTTCCAACAAGAAAAAGAGTTACACTCCAATTTCAAAGATACACCATTTCTATCATTACCTTAAGTGGTTAGAATGGTTAAGTTTATAGTCTAGACCAACTCATTAAACCATCCAAATAATTCCATCCAAACATAATATTCCATCCAATTATTTTCAACTTTAGTTATACTACCCTAACAACATTCTGTAATCAATCTTACTAGACAATCAAGAAGTTGCATAACGAAATAGACCAGAGAAAGACAACATCTTCACCAAGTTTGATATTGAGAGAAGTTTAAAGGAAGGAGAGGGAGATAGATCACTACCCCACAACTCTAGTATGATTAAAAGATAACCTTAAGATACTAATAACATATATTGACAAGGTCATTCATCTAATGTTAAAAAGCAAAATCCAAAACAATGATTTAATCTGGGTTCAAATTGAATAAACAACAAACCAGGAGAAAGGAAAGAAAAAAAGAACAAAAACATTCCATTACCTTTCATATTTCAAAGAGATGGTAAAGATAGCCTTGATTTTCGTAAGACAACAAGTAAACCATTTTTCAATAGACACAAAGAGGAAAAGAAGAGATTAACAGAAGGGTAAGTTTGAACAGTCTTCCTAACTCAGATCCATATAGGAGAAGAAGTAAACAATACGATTTAACCAAAATAGGAGTCATCATTCCATTTTCACAAAGAAGAAATTTCCTTAGTTCTTTAAGAACTGAAACTGAGTTTGAAGTCTCAAGGTCTAGAATCATGCTAAAACAATACATCAACACAATGTCAATAGAGCTATCTAGAATTTCAAGTTGACAACAATAACTGAAATATAGTAAACCAATACCCGAGGGATTTTTTCCTTCTTAGCACCAAATGCCATAATTTCATAAGTTACCCAATGACCCAATAGAGTAGAAAACAGATTATCATTCCCTTACAGGATTCCAAAAATCAAGCTTAGTGAAAACAACTAAACAATTCTAGAGAATAGAAGAAGTATACATTTGTAGGCTTTTAAAAATAATAACATGAAGAACTTAAACAAGACCATGGAGACATTAAACCAATTTCCAAGAAAAACCCACAATAATTTATCTTTCCTTAATAATCACAGGTTCAGAAGTATGCAATAGAAATAATACAAACAAAACCTAGATTCACAATCATGGACACCAATAAGAAAAAAGATGTGTTTTCCAATTTTGAGCATTCCATCAGTACTAAAATAATATGTATAAGTAGGCATCACAAAATATTATCTTCCCTAAAGAATCATGTAAGATTCAATCAAAAGTCAAGGTATTTAAATTTTTTTTAATAACTATATTTTTCCAACATAGAGGAAAAAATATCATTTTAGAAAAAGTTCCACAAATTAAAGCAAACCAAGCTACCTACAAGATTTAAATAGTTCATACAAGATCACATATATATTTTTAACTTGATCTCAATCCCATGCAGAAAGATTAAAGCATAACCCAGCTATCCTCACAAGAAAAACTGAAACCTAGATCATATTTTCCATCATTTAAATGGATTCAAAAACTTATTCCCAATAAACAACACAATACCTCAAGCGGAGTAATCTTATCAACATAACAAAAACCAGTATATTCCAAAGAGTAGAGTTGTTCTTATGAAACACTTAAGTAAAACCAAAAATCTTAATGGATAGAGCCTATCATGCCTAAAAGTTCTTCACCTTCACCAATTCATAGAAGTATCCAAGCAGAGCCTTAATCCTCCTTTCGAAATGCAAAAACCACACAAAAACTTCCTCCATCTCCTCCTTATAGTCTCATAGTGCCAACTCTTTCTTACACACCATGCAAGGAATAAAAACTCATGCATTTCCACATTGCATGAAAAAATTGAACTGGAGGTTAAAAAAAAACAACCACATGCAGAGTTCTAGCACTAAATTGAATGAATCAAAAAACCAAACCCTCTATATTCTTCCTAGGTGGTTTCACATATTTCCAAAAATTAAATGCAAAGTAGGAATGTCATTCCTTCCTAATTTCCCTCCATCGCCATCTCCAAATTTGGATTGGACTTATTTCAAACAAAAAACATGCATTCGAAACTTTGGTGAAAATGCCAACTCAACTTATAAACTTTCCAACTTCCTTTGCCAAATTTGGCTAAAAAAAAGAGATAAGAGATTAATAAATTGACTTTAATTCCTTGAATTCGATGCCTCCCACTTGCCTCTTTCCCCATGTCATTTCATATCCCCCTCCCTAAGGTTATCCATTCCCTTAGTTAGGTTAGACACTAATTTAAGAATCAACATATGTCCATAGGTAAGCCCTTAGTATTAGGTTAATTTAACCACTTAAAAATAAATTAACTTAGGTTAAATTACCCTTTTTAGGACTAGCTTACAAATCTAAGGAACATAGTGTAGTTAGGTCCCAGTTCCCCTATGAAAACTTCATCATACCACAATAGAAAAAAAAGAACCAAATTGTTACTCGATTCAAATATGAAGTAGAAATCTGTAACATTCCCATTTTAAGACTTTAGAAACAAGGGAATTTTTTTTTTTTTAAAATATTCTTTATTATAAATAATCATAATTTAGAACACACATTCCATTCCAATCAATCTCATAATAGATAATCATATGGAGCTATAATGACTCGATGTAACACCAACCTCTCATTTCATGACTCTGTGAAATACCGATCTCTCATGTTAACTCATTGAATTGTATACTAGGTATACTCAGTTCTCATACCATTTTTAGGTGTTAAGTTTTCTATTTAAGAGGCCTATCTAAATACTTGTTACCTATATTCATCTGAAATCTCACTTCTTAAAAATAGGTGACATATGACAACACAACCAGTAGCTTGCGATACTTTGGCCAAATATTTTCAACATACTACTCATTTTAATATTCCTAAATGATATACATGTCAAAGGAATACGTCCTTCACCCCACTTCATCTATTATCTAGAATAGTCTTCACTAACTCCTATCAGTTCACTTGTTCAAGGTTTAACCCTAACCAATGTTAGCAACATAGTCTAGTGTAGAAGGCTACTCGCGGTGACTAAGGGTACATAGACATACTCAAATGACCTAAGTCAATTGTGTGTGTCTAGTTATCTTAAGCCATCGTGATTTTCCCCTAAAACTAGATCATACTTCTAACCTAGCCTAGTGTATAACTAAGATCAATTCCAAGTTTATGTAGATCTAGATGATTCAACTCTGAAGGGTGTTGCCACATGTCAATTGCATCATAGTATCCTCATGAGGACCCAAGTCTTCATGGAGGTATGGTGCTGCCAGTTGGTGTGTGCCAACATCTGGAAGAGTCATCCCATCTAGATATACATGCCCAAGAAAGAAGTTAATTACTTAATTATTTTCTTTAATTAAAGTCTAATTACAATAGCCATGTTGAATCCCTAGTTTCATTAACCATTAAGGTTGTAAGCAATAAATGAATTGTTATTACTTTGCAGAAACATCAAGATTGATTTTTATTCATTAACTCCCTAATTTAAGATTCAATTTTACAAACATAATCAACATACCAACTGTGTGGCTAACTTATTTATTTTTTAGCTTTTTAAAGTTATAAATCACATTAATTTATAATATACTTCATTGAAATGAAATCTCCTAATATATATTTACATGTTCCCTTCATTTTCTTTTATTCAGATTAAGGTATTAATCAAGAAGAAGTGCATCTTCCTCTTTCCAAGATGAAATTAGGTTTAATTCCTAATGATTCAAAAACAAGCTGATTATCATTGAGGAATAGTTTTCTTCATTTTTTATAAGAATTTAGGGTCCATATATAACCCATTAGTATTATCCAAGTAATCATAATGGATTTGTTCATCCATTAACATCATTTTAATAAACCATAGTGATTTAATTAAATGATCAGCCATGAATGGCAACTTGATAAGTTGCAATTAAATAAAGGGATGGTATATCTAATCCCCTTACCACCTAGTTCATTTTATTTCAACCCGAAAGGGTTTAGTTCAGAATTATATATATAAAAGAACAGAGATAAGCATATCACTAATAATCACTGAATATGTAAAAATATTGACACATCAAATACAGATAAACCCACAAACTTTTCCATTTATCAAGGAGTAATTCATACATTGCAAGTACCAATACTTCAAACATCTGTAGTGTAAAACAACAACAATAAGCTCTATAAAATTAGAACTTTCCCTTCCAACAATACATTCTAATAATGAATCATATTTCCCATAAGAACAAAAGTAACATCATAAAATAGCTTCTCTCCCATTTTACCACTTACGAAGTCCATCTACAAAAATTACTAGCATAGGTCAGTTCAGTGAACTGAGTATGATAAGAACTAAGCATTAAAACAATGTGCTTTTAACTAATTGTTTCATAAAAAATAAATCTACTTTTATGAAATGGTTAAATCATTATAGAAAGGCACAACATAAATAAATAGCAATCACAAGAGGGAGAAATAAAGTCATAATTGTGCTCTAATTAAGAGAAGGCTATTATATAATCATTTCCAACTTCCAACTAATCATTTCATAGAAGATTTAAATAATTATTTTTGATAATTAATATTTCACCAAAAATCTCAATCTGCTTTCATTTTCAGATATTTATGATTTCCTTCAAAATTAATTCCATCTAACCCAAATAGATACTAACTTTGATATCCCATAAGAATATGATTACTTTAGATGGAAACAATAATTCATATAACTCAGCATTAACTTACTTCATCCTAAAATATTAATTGCTAAGCTCAATTAAACTTAATGATAAAATCAAGGATGAATCAACAACATCTTAATGTAAGAGTATCCTATTTAAAAAACTATATCCAAGTTTAGAATCAAACTCTAGCCTAAGTTTTAGGATTAGCATCAATAGGTTTGACAAAGGATGAATTTAAGTTAACATGCACATATAATTGTTCATACATTACAACAATTACCTTATTACCACTATAACTGTCAAGAAGAAGAAAGAATAGATTTATCAATCAAATAACTACCCTACAATCTTTCAACATACCACAACCCAAATAGGTCAACTCCCTCCACCAGAGTGATATAGGTGAGAAAAGAATGTAAAGATAGAAGACTATTTTACAATAAAAACCATGCAAGAATGTAATAAAGACAAGTCTAGTCTTTATTATAATTCCCAGTAGAATTTGGTTCAAACTCAGGATAGATAGTTATCCCGATAACAGAGAGGACAAGAACAACATACATATTCTTCTCAGAACCCAAAGGGAAAAATAATTTTATAATTACCTTAACCCTTCAACATCGGTAACCATTTCCTAATAGATACAGAAGAGAACGAGAAGAATAGCTAAGGGTTAAGTTTACCCATATTTTACATTTCAAAGAAGTAAGAGGTAACAATATCAAATAAAGGCTAGGATACAATTTCCCTATCCACTCCTAGAATATAAGTTCTCTTTCCTGAAGCTGAAACACAACTGACATAGATTTAATTGCTCTAGACCAAGAACACAAATTAACTCCTAACAACCATTGAAGCCCAAGGAGTAACTCAATATTATAGTCGATAATAAAAACCATAACAGGAAAAATATAAAATAAAATGATGTTTTCCCAACCTACAAATGATACAGTATTGTACTGTAAAGGCCACAAATGGAAATGTTTTTTTTTATAATTTTACCATCAATAACAGTATCTAAAACAGAAACAAAACCAATAACTAAACATTATATTCTTTCCAACAATAATCGCATTAGTTCCAAAAGTTACTCTAGTTAAAAAAAGAAGATACAAAGAAACATCCAAAATATTTTACCTCATTTTAGCCACAATATACCTTTCGAAAAGGACAATAAACAAAGCTTACCCATTTACTGATGGTGAAATGAGGAGGGCGAGAGTAAGACTTAACAGTCGAAGCTTTCATTCAAACCAACTCAGAACCACATACATATTAAGTGTCAATGGAACAGAATACTAGATTAGGACGAACGAACCTGACCCAGATCCATTCACAAGGACAAACCATGAAACAACAACATGACTTCAAGTCTAGTGCTCAAAGTCGAGATCAAAAGAATTAATACATTAATAGCACTACAGTCTATTTCCTTCAAGTTTTAATTCATTTAGACAAAGTCAAGTTACTCTAAAGTTCAACTATAAATATCTCAAGTTCCTACTGAAACAACTGTTCTTCTGATTGAAATAAAAGAACCAGTCATACAAGGAAAGTCGATCCAAAAAAATAAACCTTGACCTTTCTTTTTCCATATAACAGAAAATACATAATCGAATTTGATAAATCATTCAACAAAATACGCAAACAATATTAACTATCAACCATGCTAAATAGATAGATTACATTCGAGGAGATTCGTTTAACCCATTAATAGACAAGTTACAGTTAACTTTTGTATAGTTTAGTAGACGTATCGAAGATTCAACATGGCCTCAAGCTCAACAAAAGTTAAACATGTTTACTTCCTTTTTCCAACAAAGAAACAAAACCCAAAACATTTTTCTATCATAGCCATGAATCCATACAAATAAAAATACAAAGAAAATAAATTTTTAAAGCAAGATCAAATAACACATAAAAATTCATTTGTTTCCCTAAGATCAAATTTATTTTAATGAAGACATTTAGGAAAAATCATAACAATGTAATGGTTAGACCCTATCATGCCTGATAGAGCTTCTTCTTGATTTTTAGATGATTTCCAAACTGAGCCTCAATAGTATCTTTATTTTTCCAAGTGACGTCAACCACTCCAATCTTTCCACTTCTTATACTTTCACAGGATCCAAAAATAGCTCAAGAATGCCAAGAATATAGATAGATCAAAAATAGAACTACTAGTTCAAAGAACCAAAAACCCCATGCAGAGAAAAAATTGAAATGAACTAAAGATCAAAAAACCTTTCCAAAATCCACCATGCACTTCTCCTAGGTAGTTTCTTCACCATAAATGACATCAATTAATGTGAAGGATAGTCAATTTCCCTCTTAATTCTCCATGCCACCTCCATCCAAATTTCGTGAGCCTTTAATTCAAAAATTTCCATGAAATTTCCATTTAGTGGTGATGTCAACTAGGCATTCCCTAAAATCCCAATACCTCTGCCGGAATTTGTAGTCCATAGCATTTAAACCAAAATAAATTACAATCAATTTCTTGAAAACTGAAGCCATCGACTTTACCATTTTCCAAGTAGTCCATATGTATCCCTTAGGTTAACAATAATTTAGGTTAGATTTTTAATAGGTTATAAATCAACCTTAGTTCCTAGGTAGGTCTTAATTACCTTAGGTTATAATCCAACTTAGTATCACTTTAGTAATTTTACTATTAGGTCTATGATTCATATACACTATACAATGTTTAAACAATTAAAAGAAGGCAGACCCTATCACCCTTAAGTCTGGTGTCAATCAAGAATCTCTAAGATGAAGAGTTCTTCACCATTGTAAACAATACAAGTCAAATTAAATCTCACCTTCCATTTACGAATGTCAAGACAATAAGGCGAGCAGGTAAAACTACTGAGGCATACCTTGGATTAATGGAATTAATCCAAGGTTTTTTTGTTTACACGAAATAAATTAAGTATACAAAATACAAGTTCATCACCTTCATAAAGTGAATTTAAGCTATACAGAGAGATGAATGGCATTATTTTCAAGTAATTAGAATTCAAAACTAGAAATGATTCTTTTCATAACTAAAGAATTATCTATTGCAAACATGATTTCCAAAGATCCTAAGAGTACACCTTCCTAAGAAAAATCACCTCTCAATATTTGAAAAGTCAATATTAGAAGTCATCTTAGTAACAATCATGTCAAAGATGTTACAAGATCCATGGTGAGAAACATGCATAACCTTTGTACATTCAAGGTCCAGAATCCTTCCATCTGTCTAATTTGGACATCATGACAACAAGACATAAAAATTAGAAGCATACCTTGGATCAATGGAATTGATCCAAGGTAATGTTGTTTGAAACACCATAAATTATGAAAACTGAAACTCAAATTCATAATCCCTAGGAGTGAATTTATTCTTCATAAAATATATAGATTACTTCATTTTCAATTAAGAAAAAACACAACAAAATGTACCTATTCCCAACAGATAACTCCTTATCTACCGTAAACATGATTTCCTAATTCATAAGAGTACATCGTCTTAAGACAAAATCACCTATCAATGTTTGTACCTTCTAAAGTACAAGTCATCATAGGTACTAGTCATGCTAGAGGTGTTACATCTAGAGACAACATCTGTATTTGAGTTGAAACTAGGAGTCTAAGGTGCCCCTAGAGTGTGGAGTAATCGACATACTCTAAAGGATCAAAAAAATGAGAGAAGTACGTAGAAGTAGAGGAAGATGATGACAATTTTGTGGTAATCCCTATGAAGAATTCTGAGGTCTGTGAGATAGGTAATTTTTTGGATTCTAACTTTGTAGGTAGAAATGATGTAAGAAGGTTATTAGGATCTTGGAAGACCCTGTAAGAAGCATGACTTATAGGAAGAGGATATAAAATTTTCTCCTCTATGGGTCGAGGAGGGGGAAAGGTAGGTGGTGTAGACTCTTCCTTAGGTAGAGAAGAGGATAAGATAGCCTCTTCTCTGGGTATAAGCGTGGGTAATATAGGATCCTTAATAGGTGATGGAATAAGTGGGGTAATTTCCTCTATAGATGAAGGGGTAGATGAGGTAGGCTCCTCTATAGGTAGAGGATTATGTAAAATAGGCTCCTCCATGGGTAGAGGAGATCGCGCAAGAATTTCTTCAATAGACGGGATGGAAGGTAACTAAGCAAAAGGGATGGGTATTGTGTCGAAGATGGCATGGACCTCATGAACATTGGTGTCATTGCTAGAGATCTCGTCAGCGTAATTTGATGATGGGGTATGGTTTGGAAAAGGTTTCTTAAATACTTGAAATTTTTGATTTTCCAGAACATTAAAGTTTTTTAAGATGATATCTCCATTAGCTAACATTTCTTGGACAATTAATTTGAATGTTTTACAATTTCCATCACTATGCCCCCAAATGCAATGATAGTTATAGTAGTCATTCTTCATATACCATATGAGTAGAGGACACGAATGTTCAAAACCATTATGTGGTTTTACATGTGGAAGAGTGATGGATCCCACTTTTAACATCTTTTCCAACACAGAGGAGTAAGTTTCTCATATGGGGGTATAACGTTTATGTTCATACTTGTACTAGAAATTCTAAACAAGGGAAAAATTAGGAGGTTTTTGTTGGTTTTCCAAATGAGAGGGGCCGGCTTTTAGGACCACCACGTTGGTGGATCATTTTTCCCTAGAATAATTGTTGTTTGGTTTAGAAGAATAAGGGGGGTCATTTGATTTAAACGGTGCACTCTTGTTATGCATATGAAGTTTCTTCTCTTCAAGGGCATGAATTTTTAACTTCCAAATCATAGTGAATACCTCATCAAATGTTCAGAATCTTTATACCTGAAGATTTGGAAAATGTTTCTAGAACAAGCCCTATTTAAAAACTCTATCATCTCATTTTGTTGAATTTGAAAGGAAAGAACATTAATGAGACCTCACCAGAGTGATGATAGACTCATCATCATACTGACGAATAGAATATAAATCAGTCATGGATATGTTCTTGGAGATATTGATGGATAAGTGGTATAAGAAAGTTCGGGCCAATTGTTTAAAGGAAAATATTGAGTGCTTAGGTAAAGAAATATACCAATCCATAGCAGGTCTTTTCAAGGACACGGGAAAAGTCCTAAGGATTAAGGCATCATCATGAGTGATCAAATAACAAATGTGTTGGAAATATCACAAATGTTATTGTGGATTTTCCTTTCTATTAAATCAATTAAACTTAGGCATCTCCCAATGTGCGGGATAAGGATGAATGGGTATTGATGAATGAATAGGATCATCATAGATTTCATCATAATCAAGGTATTGCAAGATCTAGAAATAGATACTTCAAAGGTTTGCATCTTATCCATCATCATCTTTATAATATCCATTGTACGATTCGATTGAGGGACACCCCCCATGGTATAGAGGGATGGATGAGCTAGATAAGTTGTAAATGACACATTAGTGTATGGTGGTGCCAAATAAGCAAACTATGATGGGGTTATGTAAGAAGGAATAGATGTCAAAGGCATGTACCCTAAATAAGAAGTAGAGGTGATGAGAATTTGTTGAGGTAGTGTATAGGTGGGAGGAACTTGTGTGAAGAACCTCGTAGTAATAGATTGAAAAGTTTTGGGTATAAAAAGGACTACGTTCTGGAAGGGGATATGAGACGTCAAACCGATTGGTGGCTGAGAAGAAATGGGTACATGAGGTGCCGATGATGTGGGTATCCCTACACTAAGAGCTATAGATGATAGTGAGGCAAACGTCAAAGGGGTGCCAGATGCCAAAGGTGTGATATATGTAGTAGGTGTGACACATATCAAATATGTAGGGATGATCTAAGAAATAATGGGTTTTAAGGTGGTAGCGGGTAATGGTGCATTGGTGTTTTCCGATACGGAAGTGAGGGCAAGAGAAGGAGAAATAGAGGTAGGAATTCTGAACATGGTCTAACCCGATGAGTCATAAGTGGGAATGGGTGAGGTAATACTGAAAGGATGCGGTATTATGGTCAAGGAATTTCATGAATTTCTTGTCACCTGCGGGTATAGCGATGGAAGAAATGGGGTCCATATCTGAAGAAATAGAAGGTGGTGAAGGGCTAGGAGGACAACTGGAATGAAAAAATAGGGTGTTGGCTTGCTGGTGAGATGAATCCACATGAATAGTGGAAAGAGCTCTGAAAATGCTATAGAAACATAGAAACAGAAGATAGGAAGAATATGGAGGAAGAAATAGGTTTTTGTTTTTTATAAGAATAAAAACATAGAGACCATTACTAGTCATGTAATCGGTGCCAATTAGGTAGATGAACCAATGTCGGTCATTAGACCGATGCCAGATTGATGTAGTCTATAATATACCCACCAATCCCAAGGCGGGTTAGCACGTCGCTCAAACTAGACTGAGTACACACGTAAAATGTACAAGGGTACCCGGTCCCTCTTTAGAGTAGCTTGCTCAAGATGTTAACATGATTGAAAATATAATTCAGATCCATAATAGATAATCAATTACACCACAGTGCATAAACCCGATCTAGATCTGAACCATATGAAAGATTGACTTAAAAATGACTATAATGAATTTACCATGCAAGAACCATATTCAGTCACATCTAACACCATTATCCAGCAAATAGTATCCATTGTATTAAATTTTGTAAAACATAAAAGCTTCATACATCATGTTCCAGTTTCCATATTCATGTGTGCTAGTAATTCCGTAGCATAACTCTATAATAAAATGGTATATCCAAACCATATAAATCAATACATATATATATAGGGGTGGGGACCTTCCCTTCACCACCCATCCACCTTCCAAAAATAGGCTACATGTTAATAATATCCATGCACCTTTACAATAGAATACAAAATCATGCAAGTGTTAATAATAGATCTTCTAAAGTTAACTCCCAGTGTAGATCCTATTAATAGCCCAAAATTCTTCATGGTGCTTGAACTTCCACTTACTCCAAAATACCCTTGCGTATCCCGCAAGTCTTCATAACTTTTCGTTATTTGCATTCCATGTACAAAAATAACCTTGATCTACAAAAGTGGCTAAGTCATGTTTCAAACTTGTTTCTCAGTGCGCTCCTGATTTGCTATACTTTGATGTGAATATATGCACCATGTTCCCATGTGCTCAATCCTTATGTGCTTTCATCCTTGAGCTATATTTTATTCTCAACATTACCCTGCACTAAATGAATTTCCGCCCCCGACTATGGATAATATCTACTCATTTATCCAATAATAAATAATAATGAATAAAAGAATAAATAATTACATGACCAAAAAGAGTGAAGTACTAGTCGGTGCTCTGCTCCTCTACTAGCATGATCAATTCTGGATACTCATTTTTAATTTCTGCCTTGAGTGTCTACCAATAACTCAATGCTTTACCTATTTTATCAAGGAAATATATAACCATGGCTTCCAACTCATCATGAGTCATGTTTTATTGTTCATTATACAAAATCCAAACAATGTTAGTCATGTTGGAAACCATTCCCTCCATGAAGTCCATCTTCTGAGCAATGATCTTCCCAATTTCATCCATCCTTTCCACATGTGTGGATTATGGGCTTCTGCAAGTGGTTTATGCTTTTCCTTGACCAAAGCAAGTCTATTCAGGCACCCAAGCATCACATTCTTCACTACCTTTAGGACCTCATCATTGTCTTCATTAGTCCTTATTCTAATAATTGAATCTAGTGTCGTGCACATATTTAGAGCTTGATCTACCTTCTTAAGTTCATCCTTCAAGGCCTCTTATAATGACTCATAACTTGTAATTTTTCTTGCAATTACGTCATTTTCTCTTTCTGCTCTGTGGAATCCTTAGGCATTGGCATATGCATGGGCCCTTCATTGACTACTAATTTTACCAAAGTGCGAAGGTAATACATAATATAAGGAAATGTTTTTGGAACTTTTGATTCTAGGTGTGGCCATACCTTCAAAATTTCATCTCCAATTTCCTCTTCCATACTCACCAATGCTTCCACCTTTTCTTCATCCCTTTCCTTCTTTGTTATCAGGCAATTAATCTCTTTATCCTTATCCTTATTATCATCCATCAATGCTCTAAGTTTTTCCTCTTTATCTATGTTCTTGCGTGTAATTTCTGGAGATACCTTCACCAAGGCATTACTTACTTGCTCATTTGACATGACAGTAGATTTAACATTCACATGTCGTAAGTGTGGAGCTTTCTTCATCCTGCATGAAATGCATGACTCTTCACACACGTCAAATTTTTTCTCATCCATATGAGTCTACATTGACCATGATAATTGTTTCCTTATGCACATGTTTTCCATTTCTTCATCCATCATCTCCCAACCATATAAATCCTTAGGGTCCATAGTTCTCTGGAACCACGCACATATGATTTTTCTTATTTCATCCACATATCCAACTGCAAGAGTCACATAGTATTTTCCTTCCTTATCCTTCCTTGTTCACCATTCTTTTGGAACTCGGGTGCCTGAATCTAGAATTGGGCCTTCACCTTCTTGTGTAGTATGGGGCACACCTAAAGGTTCACCCTTAGCTTCTTCTATTTCTGACTCCTTCAGCTTCTCCTCATCATTTTTCATTTCTTCACCATGAGGCTCCTATGTATTCTCAAGCTTCACTAGAGTTCTTGGTTCACTTTCCTTGGATTCTTCCTTATCTTCCTATTGAATTTTGATGTTGCATCATTTCTTCTTCTTAGTCTATAATTTTTATGGTGAATTCCTGGGTGGCCTCCGAAGCGATTGTGATGATCTCATTCTCTCATCCCTTTTTCTTCTGAACACTCTTTTAAATAGTGGCTCCTTGGAAGTGTTTTCTACATCTTTCTCCATCGTGCTTGTCTCTAATTCTTCCTCTTCCTACTTTTGTAAAGGAGGGGTCCCCTCATGCGTACTTCCCCTTTCAATAGTGGCATGTCTTCGACCCTTATGCTTTAATCCACCACTTTCTTCATAGATTTCCTCTTCCTCTACATCTTCCTCCATAAGGGGTGAGATTGGTTCCTCATCATCCTGACTGCCAACTGTATGCTTCCCCTTTGGTAGGACAGGCACTATAAACTCATTCTCCAACCTTGGCTTGAGTTGGATATAAACAAGGGTAGACCCAATCTCCTCAACTACTAAACTCATTGCTTTCATAGTTATATCACCAGAAATAAATCTTTCAGTATATGCATACTTGTAACTCAGATACACGTAAGTGTTTCTGAGATTGTGGTAGTCACAGTCTACCTTATCAACATTTAAGATCAGCAAGCACACATCCAAAAAATTGTGCACAAATTCCTAAAAATAACATGCAGTGAAAGCATAAGGAATCTTACACCATAGGATCCATTTATTGTCATTCATTTCAAAATGTGTAATACAAAACTACTGATATACTGCAAATTGTACTTGTTTGTGTAATACCGCAAGAAGTTCCTTTAGTATTTTCCACTCTTCTTTAAATGTAGTGTGAAAGTTCTCATACCAAATATCTTCTCTTTACTTTAAGGGGCCACTCATGGTCTCATCACAAGTGTATTTCTCAAATCTCTCTGCAAGAGATTTCTTCTCCTTGGGGTATTGGAAAAATTTCTCCTTAAGCCCATCTTGTAATCTGGTTTCTACAAAGACAAGTGACAAAATTATAGTGCCAAAACTAATCTTATCTGCACCATGTGCTTATTTTAGGAATAAAACCTACAAAATTGTATACTACACCTTCAGATATCTTCTTTGTTATGTGTAGCCATAATGTGTTTACCTGTGACCACTGATCTTGGTCATTGAGCTTGGGGAGGAGGTGTACCACCACCTAAACCACATGATACTTTTGTAGCTTTCCTATATCCATTTCACACCATACTTTAAGGTAGCCTAGCTCCTTCCTTATCATTAGAATATCCTCCTTGTCTGAAAAATCACTACGCACTTCAACATCCAGACTCCTAAGTCATGTCAAGCTCCCAATAAAGGGTGCGGTGAACCTCATACGTCACCTAGAAAAGTAAAAAAAGTCCTCGTGGACTCTTCTCATCAGCCACTGGTATAATTTCTCCAGTTTTCCAAAATATAGGAGTTTGTATAGTTGTAAATATCCCACCTTTGTTAATAGCTTCTTGCCTACATCATCATATATGACCATATCATCTACTATCATTTTATTTATCTTTTTCACCAATAATTTCTCTAGTTCATCCTTGTTTTCTATATTCCTATGATTGAAGTCATTCACCTTACACTGGTGAACATGTGAGTCCCAATCGCAACCCATAAGAACTTCTTATAGGTATTGCATTGCAATGAACTTACTTTCAGGGGAATCCTCAATCTCAATCTCAACTTACTTTTATTTCTTTCCCCTTGTACCAATGCCAGGTGCTTTTTTTGGTGCCATTTTAATGAAAAATGGTTGTTATTTTTACCTCTTATGAGCTTTGAAACTCACCTTTGCATGCCCTAGATCAAAACCGCATGCCCTAGCTTCAATCCAAAACATAGTTCTTAATTTATCCTCCTCACACGCCTCTACTTTTCTCAAACACTTCTTCCTCCAAAGGGAATGCAAGTCAATCCCATGCATAAATCTAATAACAACACCTTATTTTTATCTCTCCGCACTTTACCACCATCTTTATAGCTTGCTCGTAAATAACTCACCTGATAATTCATAATCGTAAAGATAAAAAATGGCCTCACAACCCTTATATAGATTTTTTAAAAATTTATTTCTCTCCACCTACCACCGTTCCCAACATTAATTCATCAGTTTCCAAATTTTCCGCGCTACTCATCTCCACACCATATTCCTAACCTTCTAGTATGACTCCTACTTCTTGGCCACAGACCTCCTTTCGCGTGCTTTCTACACTGAATTACCTCACCACTACACCTCTCCCTAAGTATTTTCCCCTACTACAACCTACCTAATGTTACACTGTGCGTCCATTTTTCCATATGTGGTATTTATTCATGAGCATTTTTTTCTCTTTTTCTAACCACACCTTTCCTTTGAGCACCTGCACAAACCATCTTCTATGCATACCCATCTTCAGATGACAATAAAAATAAATTCAACTTGGAAATAAACCCCATAAATAAACTACCCCACACTAATGGTATGTGCAGTCCTATGTGCATGAAAACACTTAAATAGTAAGAAGCTTCTGGTGCACAAACGCGCTTATTACACATAAAACTTAACTAAATTTACAAAGCATAGAAATGATGAAGGAAAGAAATATGAAGGAAATTCATCAAGGTAAACCTAACCTAAGTGTAAATAATTCCTTATTACAAACACCAATAAGACTTATTTATATTAGGGCTTCAACCTACACCTGTTAAAGTAACCAGGAAACCATGTTCCATCCAGCACTTCTAACTAGAAAGTGTTTGAATCAAGTATATAAGTGATAACATACGGTCCTAACCAATGCACCTTAAGCTTTCTAGAGTGATGTAAAAACTTTAAATCATACATAAGTACCATTTTTCCAACCTCAAACTTCTTATCCTTGATGTTCCTATCATGTGTGCCTTCTTTCTAGAATTTTCTTGCTTTTGACTCCATCATGTTATGGCGCACCTCTCATCCAACTACATTAGTTTGTCAATATGTTCTTCCAATGCCTGCTCATCAGCCATACCTCCTGCACACACAATTCACAAAGATGGTAACATGAATTCCATTGGTAGAACTTCCTCTGTGCCAAACACCAAATAAAAGGGTGTTGCTTTATTCAACCTCTTGTAGGTTGTCTTGTATGCCCAAAGTATAATAGAGACTTTATAATCCCAATATTTCCTTCCAACATCACAAATTTTTGTCAATGTATGACTCAGTATCTTGTTAAAGGCCTTAGTAGTTCCATTTTCCTGAGGGTGATAAGGGGTTGTCCTATGGTTTACAACCATAAATTCATCCAATAATATCCTAATAGTCTCAGTAAGGAAATGAATACCCCTATCACTTGTTAGACTTAAACGACATCCATACCTACTGATAATATTTTCCCACATAAACCTTTCTACCATAGTTATTGTACAATCCTTTGTAAGCATCACTTCTACCCCCTATGTAAGATAATCTATACAAGTTATAATATAGTGTGATCCTATCCTGTGTATGGCTAGGGAGATAGGGCCCACAAAGTCAATTGCTCACTTTTCAAAAAGGTATTGCACTAGTAATAGGCCTCAAAGGAATTTCATCCCTATGCCCAGGATTTCCAAGGCATTGAAAATGGTCACATCCCTTACAATATTCTTTTTAATCCTTGAATTTTTTTTCCCACCATAGGCTAGCTAGGAGAATCTTACACATGGTGGTATCCCCTACATAGTGTCCACCTAAAATACCTTCATGAGCCTTTTCCATAATTTATTTGTGATTATACTCAAGTATACATCGGAAAAAAACTTCATCATGGCCTAACTTGTACAAGTATCCACTAATCAATAGGTAAAGTGTGGCACGAATAGGAATTTATTTCTTTTATAAGGCCTTCATTCTCTCAGGCGCCACATCTGTGTGTAAAAAGACAGTAATATTCTCCAAGTATGAGGGTGCATGGTATAACCTAAACAACTGTGCATCTAACATTGTGTCCTCAATGCTCTACACATCCTCTCCTGGTTGAATCCTTGATAAATGGTTTGGACCATAATTTCTCTTATCTAGCTTAACCACCACCATAAAATTGAACTCCTAAAATAACAGTACCCAATGACATATGCACCCCTATAAAATGGGCTTGTTCACCAATTACTTTAATGTCATGTGGTCTGTATAAAATATGAAAGGTGTGTCCAGAAAATATTGTTAAAAATTATGGAGTGCGTAGATCATAGACAAGGCCTCGTACTCTATCATCGTATAATTTTGTTTTGCTAGAGTCAACTGCCTAGTCACAAAGAAAATAGGATAATAAAAAATCCCTTCTCTAGGCTGATCTATTACCACACCAATGGCCATGCCAGAGGCATCTACATAAACATGAAAAGGTTTGGAAAATGAAGGAAAGTGTAAAATATGCACTATATTAATCCTTTCTTTCAAAGTCTCAAACACGTGTTTTTTGCATCACCCCAATAAAAATTTCCTTTTCCTTTCAACAATTCCTCTAGGGGCATGGTGATCTTGGCATAACCTTTGATAAAATTCTTGTAATATCATGTGTGACATAAGAATCCTTGCACCTCACTTTGACTAGCTAGTTATTATAAGCCCAAAATCACAGCAACCTTAGCAAGATCCACTAACAAGCCCTCTTTACAAATTATGTGTCCTAGAAAAATTCCAAAGGGTGTGGAAAATATGCACTTCTTGATATTTAAATATATTCTCAACTATTGGAACCTCTCAAACATCAATCTCAAATTATCATAGTGATACTTTACCATATTATAGACTTTCCAATCATCAAGATATACCTGCAAATAATTGTGAATAAAATCCTAAAATGCTTGTACCACTATTCGTGAAAATACTATATGCACATTCTTTAATCCAAAATTCATAACTTTCTATACAAAAATTCCCCATTTAGTGGTGAAATTTGTCTTCTCTTTATCTTCTTTAGCTATCCTCACTTGATGGTATCCAGAAAATCCATCAATGAAGGAGTAGATCTCTCACCCTCCAAAATTTCCTCAATAAATGGTGTTGGAAAAGGATCATCAAACATGCAACATTTAATTCCCTGTAATCCACACAAAATTTGATTCTACCATCCTTATTTATGTTGATCACTATATAACTCACCCATTATGATTTCTCGATGGGCACGATAATCCTAGAAATTAACATTTTGTCAATTTCTTCTTTCACCTTGACACACAAGTTTGAATTCATTCTATAAGGCATCTTCTGAACTGGACACACACCTTCTTTTAGTTTTATCCTCATCTCTCCAAATTATTCACGTACACCTTTTAATTCATGATATCCCTTAGGGAACAAAACTTAGAAGTCACATAGTAACTCAATGATCTTGGCAACTTAAGAGTCAAACCAATAATCTCTGATGATGGCCTCCTTAGGTTTAGTATCTATTCCAATGTTCACCTTATTATTCCTCATGGGCTCATGGTAGTCACACACCTTTTCATCTACACTATCTAGGACTTTGTGTGTACCCTCTATGTGCTCAATATCTAAGTTCTCAACCTCTTCATCATCAACTATGTAGACCATCTTACCCTTGTCTCTTTCTAGGCAGGCACACCCAAGATGTTCAACATCTATTTCTTCCTCTGAAAAATGTGCCCCCAAGTTTAACTCTCCTAACAACTCCTGAAGGAGCTCCTCATATTTTGCACTATCTTCCATATTTAAGCGCTTCATAACCTGTAATGCCCCATTCACCAGAGGTTTAGTGGAAAAATATTCGAAGTGTTTAACCTCAAAGTATGTGATAAAACAGATAAGGTAATGGTCAAGGAGTAATACTATGATTATGTAAATGTTATGTGTGCATTTTAGAATTTGATCAGACTGAATGTGAGAGATTCCCTTTGGCTAGGAGGAGCAACATGTATGAGAAAAAAAATAAGACCACCAAATGATATTAAATATTAATGACAGTGGACTGCCTAGTGATTGCTAGTTCTAGGAAGTGTGATACTTCCTAGATGGCTATCAATGCACTTTTTTTATTAAATTAATGAAAGTAAATACAATAAATGAACGTCTTATTTCTAACACTTTGATTTAGGTATATCAAAACGTTATCAATACATTAGATTAAGTAGAATATTGAAATACAAACTAATCTAGCATCAGGATAGGTATGTTTCTGGTTAGGAAAGTTCACATGGGTATTAAATAAGGCCACATGGGTGTCTGGTAAGGTTTGGGTGGATTTGTTTTGAGTTATGGGTTGTTTGGTGGAGTTTAAGAAAAATACACAATGAATGATATCGTTCTAGTGACCGATGTCGGTAGAGAGATGAGACTAGCGACGGTTAAGGTGACCGACGTTGGTAAAGAGATGAGACCAATGATGGTTAACATGACTGATGTAAGTATGGGAAATTTGGTAGTAATTAAATAAAATCATTTGTTTAACTTCTCTGCGATTGCACAAAGATTGAAGGGAGAGTGGTGGGGTTTGTAATATTACCAAGAAGACTCAGGAATACATAGGGGGAAAGTACGGAGAGACAAAATTTCATAGGTGGTTGGGTTAATGGATTGGTGAGAAGGTGGAGATAACTTAATATAAGGAAAGTAAAATTATAATGAAGGATACAATGGATCTAAACTTTAAGCAAGCACAAATGATTAAAATCACATCTACTTACTTGCATTTGTAGATCTGGTAGGTGAAGGAGGATAATAATTGATTTGTGAAGAGTCTATATGTTCAGTTCCATGGAAATACTCCCAATGTGCCCTCATGAATACTGTAATACCTTGGGATGAGAGACAGATGCTTGCTTGGGCCTGTGGTTGAGTATTTTGTGTCGTCTGGATGCTGAGAGGATTTGGATTCATGCTTACATGCAAATAGTTCCCCCAAAACTGAAAATGAAAAACCTAGGTAATAGGTTGCAAAATTGTATATAAAGTAACTGATGACGGTTAGGTGACTGGCATCGGTCAAGGAGTAACCAGTGTTAGTTAAGGCGGGAAATTCAAGGTTTCCCAAAAATAGGAAGATCTTCCTAGATTTGGCATGCTTTCTCATTGAGTCCACTTAGGAAAGTGGAGTTCTCATTAAAAAAATAAAGGTCATAAAATAAGTCCAATTAAGTTTAGGAAGAAGCCTTAGTTAGTTAGGTCAAGTGGTGACTCAGCACTAGGAGTGATAACTCAATGGTGATAGTGATGACTCAGTCATTTTGAGTTAAATTCCCTTAGAATGGGTACAGGGTGAGGTGTAATGATGAGGTGGAGGTGTAAAATGAAAATAACTTGATTAAAATAATTAAATTAATTAATAATGTGATGATGGATATTAATATGGGATGAAGGGGTCATGGTTTATTAAATATTTTACGTTAATTGATTGAAGGGGACCAAGGGGAGTGTGACCGGAATTTGGTGTCTACATTTTCCCCTTTTTTTCTTGTAGCTTGTATTTGGTAAGTGATGCTAAAAAAACTAGAAGTGTTTTCCCCAAATATAGGTGAGAGTGGTGTTGGCCCAGGTAGGAGTGAAGGTGACCCCCCTCAAACCAGGAACTGTTGAAATTGGAGGCAACAATGGTGAGTGGTTTAATAAAAAATTTAATAAAAAACAAGGGTGGGTGGGGTGTAGGTAAGGGTAATGGTCAGTTCAGTTAATAGGTAATGGAAATTAAACATAGGCACATGCATAGATTGTGATAAATTACCAGGTGGAAGAGCTTGCAAACTCTATGTTGTCAAAGGTTGATAGGTTTATCCAAATGATGTTGAAGTTATTTAGGTATCCAAGGTATAGGATATGGTCATGAATCACAATGAGGTCAGGTGTAGGAATGGGTAATAGGTTTTGTTCCATGACACCAAAGGTATGGTCAAGATAAACATCACATCATTAGGCAAGGTAAGGTCATTAGTCCAGCCAAAATGGGTAACACCATTGCAAGTTATATTGAGTACACAAATTCAAATGTCACAAAAGGCAGTTTATGTTAGGGTATATATGTCAGGGAACATGCAGGGTCGAGGTATAGGTAAATAAAATGTCCCTAAACACAATTAAGAAAATTTATAGGTAATTTAGGTGTGTCGGTAAGGTCTAGGTGGTTTTGGTAAGGGTGATAGTTGTATGAGCAACATTGTTTAAGGCTAAATGGGCATAGGGTAGGTCAAATGGTTATGTCAGGTGATTGATGTTGGTTATAGCTTAACCGATGTCATTTGGCTAGGACACAACATGACTGATGTCGGTCATGTCGATTTGGTGCTAAAAAGGGGAAAAAAAGGAAAACAAACTGTGATTTATAGATTCATTTGTTTCTCTTGCCATTTGTGGAAAACAGAGAAGAAGTGAAAAGTGGAAGTAAGAGACTATCTGAATCTTTTAGTTGAGTTGAAAATATTAAAATCATTTTGTTTACTATGGGTTAAGTTTGGGTAGGAATTTAATTTTGAAAATGTGGTTAAAATGAATGAAACGAGGGGTGGGAAGGTCAAATTTAGCTTAAATAGGGTTGATAATGAAAGTAGGATAGGTTTGGGTGGGTTAGGGTAGGTGTTTAAGTTTTTTTTGGGTAATTTTTTATAATGGGTGACGGAGGTTTCAGTTTTTGTAGCCGTGATAGTGACTAACGTCGGTCAATGGTTGGCCAATGCCAGTTACATTTTTCTATCTTCGATTGGATAAAGGGTGACCAACACAGGTCAAAGTGACAGGCATCGATCGAGGCAACCGATGTCAGTCACTGTAAAAAATTACTAGGGTAATGTAAAGGTAGTTGGGAAATTTAAACATGTGAGGAAATGGTATGGTGAAGGTTAGTATAGGTAGAAGAGTGTAAGGCACCATGTTGTAGGTGTGTGATAGGTATGTAGGTAAAATTGTCTACAGAATTGGGGAAGTATGAAAATGGAGACAGTAAGTGTTTAGGTGAATTAGGTAAAGGGGTAGGTATTGGAAACAAGGTAAGGGGTAGGTATGAGTGATGGTTTAGATGTAATTGTGGGAAAAATATGGCTAAGTATGAGTTCAGTTGAGGTTTTAAGGAATAGGTAATTTGAGAGGGTTGCAACTTGATAGTGTTGTTTTGGATGATGTAGGTGAGAGATTAGCTGAGGATGAGAGATAAAGTACCACCCTTGTTAGTACAGATAATGGTGCCGTG